>JAWWEU010024671.1:0-30920 GCA_035583155.1 Acropternis orthonyx | reverse complement strand
CACGAGCTGGAGGAAGCCGAGGAACGGGCTGACATTGCAGAGTCGCAGGTCAACAAGCTCCGAGTGAAGAGCCGGGACATGCATGGCAAAAAGATAGAAGAGGAAGAGTGAGGGATGTCATGAGGCAGCAAAGTGACCTGAGGCCTGCACAAAATGTGAACCCTATGGCACTTTCTTCCGTATTTGTTATTTGCAACCTGCTCAATACATAGGGAATAAAGAGTAGATTCATTTGGATGCACATCACGAGCAGGAGTTTTCATTTGTTTTTCTTTTGACATGTGAGGTCTCTGTCACCATTAGTCTTTGGACAGTTTTCACTTATAAAACCTTTGTGTATCTGTGTCATGGTACAACTATTTGTCATCTAGTTTCTTACTGCTTATCCCTTCCATAACACTTTAATAAGTGATTAAAAGAAAGCTTGTCACATAAATAATTCTGAACGACACAGAATGTAAAGCTATTTGTGTTGGGTCCTGTGTTGATCAATCTATTTATAAAGAAAAATAGGAGCAGTGTTGTACAGGAAGAAAACAATGTTTCCAAGGACATGATTGTAATCCCAGGACTAAGGACAATGACTGATAGGCTAGAATTGCAGAAGGCTTCCATGATACCCAACAAACAGTGCCATTAAATAGCTCACCATATTCAATACCACTAAAACCCCAGAACTCTGCAGATGGGGAAACATAATGCAGTGTCACTTGTGAAGAGACAGAGTTGGAGCTGACAATTGTCTATTAGGAGGAGGGACTGTCACATCTTCTTCATAACTCTGTGAAAATACCGACTAATTTCTTAGGAGTGGTAACAAAAAAGAAAATAAAAAGAAACAAGGTCATGGAAAATCAATTACACACACAGAAGGACTTAAGACAGGAAGGGAGAGAACTGAGGGGATGTTCAAAGCAGAACTTTAAAATCAACACAGTGTGGGGAGGCTTTTGGGAGATCATTGTTCTCACTGGCTCTGGCATGAAAAGAAGGAGAGTGCAGAAGGTGGAGGACAGGTGGGTGTAGGAGAAAGTGAGGGGTGTTGGTAATGTGTATGTGTGTTTGTGTGTGTGAGTGTAAATCAAATGCAGGGAACCTCTCGCCTACACTTAGACATGGCATGCAGATCATGACTATGCCCAGGCCTGAAGTCAGTGGTCTCCAAAAACTTTAGCTCTAATCTTCAAACTTTCAAAGGATAGCCTACCATTGGAGCTCCTGAGGTTTGCTAGGAAGTGCTGAAGGCAGTCAGCGCTCCCTCAGTCAGTGTGTGCAGAAATCCCTCTGTCACAGCATATGTTTTTCTGCCAAAGAACAAAGTGTGCTTCCAGTGAGCTTTGCTCATTCTGCTGGAAACTTCCACCCAACAGCTCCATGTCTGTATGGCTAAGAAAGAATTATCAAAATGAGTCTTTAATTATTGGCCTCTGAGATGCAAACTCACCAACACACCAGTAGTTTTGGGACTGTTCTGCTGTCAATAGTGAGGATGAGAAAGCAGAAATGCCAGATGTCTCTGTCATTGCTATCTGAAAAAGTCATGAGAGTGAACTTTTTCAGAGCTGATCAGCTTTCAGTCACAAAGAGATTCATCTAACATCTTGCTGTGATGCCAGCCTAGCTTTTTCTTCCCGTGGTCTGTTAGAAAGCCTTCTGTGTTTCCCTAGTAGATTCAGATTTCTTTTACTCCATTTTCTTCTCTGCATTCATGCAGGCCCCTTGGCAGATACAAGCCTGACTGTTTTCTGATATTGTCCTTGCCATCAACTTGTCCTCTTTTCACTCTGCCTTCTGAATACTTGGTCATTCTCTGTCTATACTAATGCATTTCAGTTCCTTAAAATCTCCATCACTGTAGAAAAAGGAAATGCATTTTTTTTTTTCTTTTAACAGCAACAGCCTTGAGGGTTTTATTGACCTGAGAATGCATGACCTTAGGGCTTCTGTAGGCCTGAAGTGGTTTTAGCTTGTTTTAACAACTGTGTAGTAGTTACACAACTATTACTCAACCTGTTTCAGGTTAAGTTTGTGAGCACCACATATATGGTAGAGGTCTGGTAAGCCTTGGGAGTTCACTGCATAATGAAGAAGTGCTTTCTTAGTAACTGAGGCAGCAGAAGCTGCTCTGCACCTTTTAAACTTTGGTTGGGAGCCTGTGAGAGGGAAGGACAGTCATAAGGAAATAGACAAAAATAAACCTAAGCAAACCTGGAACAAGTAGGAAGAAATCCTCCCCCTACCATACTCCTCCTGGCAAGGATGGGAACATGCTGATAACTCATAGCAGTCCCTCTCCTTGCTGCTCCACCACTCAAGCAAGGCTGAAGAGTCAATCTTAGGAGAGACAGTAACACTAGGAGGGTAAGTAAATTACCACACAAAAGAGGCTGTTTGAGAAAGTATTTTGTGTAAAAAAAGGTAACTGTTTTGTTAATGAGGTTCTTCTGTATCAATGAGATGACTTTTAATATTAGACTTCGAATGGGAACTTAGATCCACATGTATGTGAAGTACCAAACTATCTGTAGCAAGGAAATAACTCCTTCCCTGTTCCTACTAGGGAGGATGTGTGGATTTCCATGTAGAATAGATTATAGAGACACTTTAAAATCACATTCAACAGACAATGTACAAGTTACTGTGAAATCTTTTGTGTGTGTCAGCACAAGCTCGAATTTATTTATACCCATCCATAGGGACCTTCACTATTAGGAAAGAGTGCACAACAGAATGGTCTGGGCTTCTCTAAAGTGCAGTTTACCTTTGTTGGGAATGATTTCTAAGATAGCCTTGTAGAGAAGGAATAGGGCAAACTGCAGTTCTGCAAGAAGACGCACTATTGAAAATGTGTACAACAGCTTAGGAGATCCTTCCCAAAGCCAGGAATGGCCATACAGGTTGGAACTGCACAGGTGGACCTCAAATCTTGGGAGGTATGCATGGTGGTGTGTGTGAAATGATGCAAACCAGGCAAGAGCTCCAGGCTGGAGGCCAGTGCAATGGCATATGGGTAGGAAGGAAAGAACTCCACCAGATGTGTGTAGCTCCAGCCCAGGGGTTAAGCACTAGCAGGGATTGCAAGGAAACTGCTTGCCTTCTTCCCTCAAGGTGCAGGGGCCCTAAACAGACCAAGGGGGCAGTGGCCCACTGTCGCAGACTGACACCCGGCCCCAGCCAGCAGCGACATGTGAGGGAAGAACAGAGAGCTGTGGGGACCCCCCAGGGTGGATGCTGGTGCAGGGCCCAGAGACATCAGTTGGGATGGTGGCTGTACCTTTTGCCGCACTGTTTGGCCTATGCCTATCAGGACAAGGCTCCATCAGCTTTATTCTCAGCTTCAGGCTCGTTTCACCAGGCTCCTGCCGTGCCCGCCGCCTCAACCCCGCGGCACTGAGGGGCAGCCGGGCCGCTGCGGGACCCTCGGCAGGGACACGGCGGCACTGCCGCCGGGGGCAGAGGGGCTGCCTCTGCCGGGGCCAGGGCTGCAGCCCGGGGCGGCCGTCCCTCGGCTGGGCAGCGCCTCGGCAGTGCCGAGGGGGGGCCGGGCACACGGGCCGCGGGCAGGGCCGGCCCCGGCGGGGACAGCCGGGCCGCCCCCAGCCCTGCCGGGGGGACACCCCTGTGCCGCCAGCGGCGGGCTCCGGGCGGTGTGCGGGCCGCGTTGGCAGCGCTGGGCTCTGTGCACAGAGAGGGAACCGCGCGGGGGCCTCCAAGTGCGTGACTCTCAAAGGACAACAAGCAGCATCGAGGCCCTGCCACCTGCACTGCGCATCCTGCAGAGCAGCCTCAGGAGAGCGGCAGCAGCTCCCCTTTGGCAGCCGTGATGTGGTCGCACCTTCACACTGCAGGTACCGGGAGAGGCCCAGGGCTCTGGGTCACCCGCACTCCTCCTAGGATGAGGTCCAGCTGCGGCACACAAGGATCTCCTGCACTCTTAGGCCAGCAGGAGCAAGAGACAAAGCCCTTTGCAGCCTCAAGTGCGGCGGAGCCATTGCCACGGTCGATCTGTAGGGCACCTCAAAACACACAAGTAATCACGATATTCTTTCCATGGAGCAGATGTGAAAATGGCACTGCGGACCCAAGCAAAGCCCACCTGACCTTCACTGTTCAATACAAGAGAACAGCAGGACTACAATGGGAAGAAGAAATCGTGTTCCTCATCTTCCTTCTCTTCCTCTGCTGCTCGAGGTTTCCTGGTGCAGAAGGGACGTGTTCCTCTGGGATGTGTCAGCAGGACCAGCTCCCTGGGAGATAGGGCTGCTGGGAGAGGCAGGGGCAGTCACTAACACACCCCGGAAACCCAGGCTGCCTCTCCCTGAGCAGGCAGAGCAGCATGATGGAGAAAGATCAGTGGGGCAGAAGAGCAAGTGCTGAGGACCTGGCACCTAGATTAAGCAGGTTCTCAGGGTAAGGGATGGGAGTCCCTAGAGTTGAATGCCAGTCTGAGGTGGGAGCACGTTCAGTGTGGTCCTGGGACATACCTGTCATGCAAACCAATGTGTGGGACAACAGCTCTTTGCTTCAATGGCATTTTTCTGTGACACCAAGCATTAATGAGGACATGTTCAAAGGCTCCCCATGCAATCAATGCTTGTTGCACCATGGCAGCATGTGCAGTCCCCAGGTGAGGAAGGACATGGGTGACACCCACCCCCAAAGATGCTGTGCCTGTCCCAGAGGGGACAGTCCCATCTGGGAGTCTCTGTGCAACCGAGCCTGCAGGCAGAGCAGTTGCCCTCCAGCTCCAGGGCCCTACAGTCACCTCCTTCCTCCTGCTGACAGAGGCAAAGCCTTTCCTCTCCTCCTGCCCTGGCACATGGCAGTGAGTTACCCACTGCTGCAGGAGGGAAGGGCTTTGGAAGGCCAAGAACAGATACCTGCCTTATTTAGGTGAGCTGTACTTCACGTCCTTGGTTCTGCAGATCCCTTCTCCAAGGAGGAATCTGTGTCCAGAATGTGACTTTTCCTTCATGAGGCAGCTGCTGAGATAGTAAAAGACTATCTCATGTCCCAGCATGAGCCTGACAGAGGGGTCTGGCATAGCATATGCTGCACAACTAAAATTTTCCCATGGGTCTCCCTAGGTAGGTATTATGTCCTGATGAACTAAAGTATAGAACTATAAAGAGCCAGAACTTCCTCCTTCCGACTCATGATAGACATACAAAAATAGAGTGAGGAATGAGTGGGGGCACAATAACTGTAACAGTTGTGTGGAATTGGACATGCACATATGAGGTGTGAAATAAAGAGAGAACTGACAATGACTCAGATATCTGAAAGATAGAGGACGAGTCTATTCCTCATGAGGGGCAACAGAAGGCAGCTCTGATCTCTGCTCTGTGTGACCAGTGACAGGACCCAAGGGAACTGCTGAAGCTGTGTCACAGGGGTTTGTGATAGATATGAGGAAAAGTTCTTCTCCCACAGGGTGGTCAGGCACTGGCAGAGGCTCCCCAGGGCACTGGTCTCAGTCCCAAGGCTGCCAGATCTCAGGGAACATTTGGGCAATGCTCTCAGGGATAGGGTGCGATTGTTGGGGTGTTCTGGGCAGGGCCAGGAGTTGGAGTCAATGATTCTAGTGGGTCTCCTCCAATTCGGCATATTCTGTGAATCTGTGAAAGTATAAGAGCTGGGAAAAATTGTCAAGATCATTATTGTAATATTTTATAGGCTTGAGGCTTTCTTTAATTATGTAAAATAGTTACAATAAGATTATAGGAGCAACTATAAATGCAGGTATTGTGTAATAATAACATAGATGTTTATTTATAACCAATGTGGTTTACTAGTAAAAGACAATTCAAGCAAACAGCATCCCATAAGAATGATCATATCTGTGTGGCTTTTTTTAAACAACATTTAAGGCCACTGTAAGCATCTTGGTTAAAGGAAAATGCTTATGAGAAATATACTGACAGTTAAGTTTTCTCTAGCTAAAAAAATTTTCCTGGACAACCTTTTTTATGCTAGCATTTTTGAAGTTGTAAAGAAAAATCTGTATATAGTCAGTGTAATTTGGGGGGAAACTGTATGCTTATGTCAGTCAACATTATTTTTTTAGTATTTGTTATTACTACAAGAGTATTTGTTTTCCATCTGCTTTCCATTTTTTATGTGACCAGAAAAATGGTCTTGATAGGATCCAATAAGCAGCCCTCAGACATTCATGCCCAGTACTATTTTGCAATGGAATTGTGCAAAGACTGTACATGTTTGATCAGGTTGTTTTCTTGAATAGGAGTACTCTGTAATTAAATATAGAATTTTTCATTGTTTACCAAAAAAGTAGCATACTAAACTACATTAGTTATTAACACACTGAACATTTATGGTGGTGATGGTGCTTAAGAACAAGAACTCAACCTGCATATGCCTCCAGGCTGCATATGTCCAGGAAAAAAAAAAAAAATCAAATGATAAACTTTATCTCTTAAATAGTTGTTTAGTTCTTGTGAATCTGGGAATGTTCCTCATTTTCATTGGGAAATATCATTCATTCATATAAATTAAAATACGTTTCTCAATGATTTATAACTTGATGGCATACACTGAAGATTAGGATCAGTTTGTATAAACATCCTGTGTAGTCAGACTGACTACTAAATGAGAAGTAATGCAAAGTCACCGAACTTGGAAAAAAACATTGGTCCATAATTACCACAAAGGAATATCTCTGAGAGAAAGTTTTAGATAGATGAAGCTGGTGAACTCCCAGGTAGCTGCCCTAGAGCTCCACGGAGCTTAGAGCTACAGTAATGTGGTCATCAGCGGTGTGCCCCCTAAGTAAATAAGCACAGTTTCATTGGTGGAATAACATTAAGTGAAAGTATTTCTGTGGTGTAGAGAGAAACTTCTACTCTATGAATTCTGACAAACCACATTTAACAATTCGATTTACAAGTCCATTCAAACCCCAGGAGAAACTGCCAACTGAAAAAGATCCTGTCTTTCTCATGGAAGAAAGAAAAGAAGAAAACTGTTGAAGTGTCTAATTCTACTTACCTGGGTATCCCTCTGGAAGACAAGAACATAGTGCTGGGAGTGTATGATTCAGCATATAGAAAGACTCAGATGGGAGAACTAATAGGTGAAGTCCAAGATCTGCAAATGTGAAAGGCAGGGCACTGACATGCTAATCGTGTGCCAGCTCTGCCCAGAGGCCCCTAGAGGTCACCCTGCTTCAGGGAGATAGAGGAGAGCTGGAGAAATCCCTGAGAGAGCATCACGGAGTTGTCAGCATGGATGCAAAAGGCAGAGGTTACTCCTGCATGCCTGAGGAAGAAGTGATGAGTGAAAGGGTGTTCGAAGCAGAAGATGCCAAGAAAATATTCTCACAGAGTTCAGGCAAAGCATAGTTTAGTTGTACTTTCCACTTATAGTGTCTGAGAGTCCCACATCAGTTATGCTCTGACACTTCTCCAATGTGACAGATAGGGATCAGCTAAGGAACCTGCCACCTGACTTATTTTTCTGAATCATTTGCATCCTAATAGTAATGTCAAACTAGCAACTGTAATTTCCTTTCCATGCACCTCTCTGTCCTTTTGCCACCTGTTGTCCCTCTGGTTTCTCCACTTTATTCAGACACTTCTAAGCCTTTTTACTTCACTGACCTGGTCTGAAACTGGAGTCGCTCAGCTGCTCAGACGTGTGAAGGAAATGGCATTCTGCATGTCACTGAAGAGTTACCTACTGTTTGCTGTGAAAAGAGGCATGTGCATTGCACACCTGGGCTGCACCTGCAGTACTGCCCATTTTCAGTCACAGTTTGCACACTTATCCACCTTTCTATTCTCACTTCTCTGTTTCAGAACAACTCCAAGTGACTTCAGTCTATGTGTGAATGAGCATCATTGCTGGAAAGAGAAGACTTCATGTGTATGAAAGTCTGTTTTCCACATTCTTTGTGTGAAGACTTGGAATGTTTACTTCCCTTTTTATGTAGTGAAGTTAAATTATAAATACACAAGGCATTGTAGATGTTAGTTCTTGAAGGAAAGTGCAAGATTAAAAATGAGAATGGGCACCTCTACTACCTCCTGTATGAACTGTAGCACAAGCTGGTCTTAATTAATAATATTCTTGGGAGATTTAGATTTAGTCCCAGTCATGGTCTTTTACATAAGTACATAAATTATGGGTCCCAACTGCCTTTATTCCTAGACAATGACTCTGCAACTTCCATTAGTAATGGTAATTACCGGGTTATCTAAAAAAAAAAACAGTTCAAGATTCCAACTCCTTTCTCCCCAGCACACTAAGTCTCTATCAGGAACATTCAAACAGATTCTTACAGGGCAATTAAGAAGGTAGCACAGCATGTTAAGCTCTCTATATAACAAGTGAGTACCACAGAGGATATAGAAGGTACTCACTATAATTAATTTAATCTGAACCAATATTTATCAAATCTAATAAAAGAGTTGCCCTTACCATCTCCAGGTGCTGTTCACAGAAACATGTTAGTTGAAGTGCAGCAATGAGAAGGTTTGCTCTAAAGGATTAGTGTTCTAGCGCTTCTGCCAACATTCTTGGAAGATCTCCTTTTACCCAGGGAGCAGCAAAATGAGATTTCCTGGCCATACTGATCTTTCCAAGCCTGCTCTTTCAATTCTGATAGCAGAGCTAACAGCAGTAATTGCAAGTTGCAGATCAAAGATTGTGGTGTTTTGTGCTTGTTGTTGTTTTGGATTTTTTTAGTGTGATTTGCCAGTAGATATAAACGCTGTGTGGAGAAGTGTTCCATTCTGCCTGGAGTGATAAATGAGTCTGTTATTTATGGTATATTTATTGGGCAGAGGCACCTTGGGAAATTTTCTGCAGTCTGCTCAAAACCTTAGTTTCACATTTTGCTTAGATACTATAATTAATGAGGAAATATGAAGTAAGTAGGTGTAATCTCTAGTTCCAATATTTTTACAGAGCTTTCTCAAAATTACCTCAACTTCCATATCTACTGGCTGTTTCCCATGAGAATAACTTGAACCTCTGATCAGTTAACCTGTCAGGAAACAACTGCCTTCTGATTCCTTGCAAAACATTGTTTCTCTTCCTATTTAATTGCTCCTCAAATTGCTAACTTACGGTGATTTTTCCTGAACTGTTGGTTCACAGACCTAGCAGTGTCGATAGCCTGTACCACCTCCTTACTGCCTACTCTCTCTACCCCCGCCACAATCAGGTGTTAACCTACACATCCAGAAAACCTGAATGACTTAACTTTGAGGATTTAATATCATAAGCAATTTTATTGTCTATTTTAACCTCTCCCTTCATGTCTCAAACCTTCAAATACTCCACTGAAGTTAATGCATAGACATCTTTATAATATTTATGTATTTTTATCACATAAAACTTTTTTTAAACTTACAGGTCTTGGGTACCTGTTGCTGTACCAGACCATTTGTGAATTTTAAATCACTAAATAGTGTTTGAACATATGTAATGACTTGATCCACATGAGACTTAGGACTGCCTTCCCATAAACTGCCAGTGAGATCTGTGGATGTCTCTGACTTCACACCTTTTCAATCATGTGGCTAATCTGAAACTTTCTGTAGCAGAGACTCACTGGTGAATGAACAAAGGGATCAGCCTCATCCCTATTGTCTGTCTCCTTGGCTGTAGGACAGCTTATTGGATTGACTATTTGGGAAGAATAATATATTCCCCATCAGTAACTCAATACTTTCATCTTCCAAAAGGAGTGCACCTACTTTAGTAGTGCTAGAACCACAGTTAATGGAATTTTAAACTTTTTTTTTTTTTTTTTTACCCTGAGAATATAATGCTTTCAGACCTGCCCTTCTCTCTATGCAAAGACTTGGGCTCCTGAGCCCTTTGCTATCAAATCCTCCTGACATTTACTTGGCTTTCATGTGGAATTTAGGTCATTCCACAAAATGTTTTAGGAACCCCTCTTTACCAGCTACTTTATATGAAAATCAAAGGCATAGATTTTTGATCCATGACCTTACTTCAAAAACTGGTGCAGAGGCATTCTTCATGTTCTTTGAAGAAATCTCTGGGCATGTTAGCCTGTAATTCTTACTTCAAAGATTCAGAGTGTAAGCAGCCTCCCCATGTGTGGTGTGGTAGCCCAATAAGCTCCTGATGGGTCAAGGGAAACACCTCAGCCCCTGGAGGGGCTCCCAGGAACCTTTGTCAGATGACAAAGAAGCTCCAGTGGTTTCCTTAAGGTGCTCAAGCCAGATTGATAAGATTAACAAAGAATGGAGTGTTATGGAGATAGCATGACCTTTCTTCTCTGTATCTTATGGAAGCACAGAAAGCCAGCTCTTAAGCCTATGTCATCTGTCTATCACCCCAAGAACTATGATTGACTATAGCCACTCAAACTACCTAAGGAAAAAAAATGTATAAAAAGAGATTGAACATGAGCAAAACCGGGGCAAAATGGACCACCATCTCTGTGGGGGTAACCCTCGAGATGCCCTGTTTCCTCCCATACCTTTGGACAACGAAGGGGTGAACAGTCTTTTACTCTGTTTTCTCTTTCCTTCTATACTGTATACTTTCCGTTATATCCTTATACCTTAGCCTATGCCTATTACTTTATGCCTTATACCTTTCCATCTTTACCCCACAGCTACCTTTATTTACTAATTTTACCTGGCTAACATCTTTATTTCATAAACACTATACCTGGCCTCACATCTCATAACCCATTGGGACTTAATATTGGTTGCTGTGTTTCTTTAAGTTGTGTAATTCCTTTTAACATGTTAGTTAGTGTCACAGAGAGTGTTGTGTGTGATTCTTCTCCAGGCTACGGGTTACCAAACGGGTTTAGATTGTTGTTTTAGGTTGTTGTGCTTCAGGTTAGTTTTCTGTTGTTGGTTAAGGTTTGGTGAGGGGAGAATGTTGTTTAATGCTTAGATTGATGTGCTGTCTGTTGAGCATGTTTTGTGCTGGTTTCTTTGGGGTAGACTGTGTGTTGTGCTGGTTTCTTTGGGGTCTTTTGTGTTATCAATTAATCATAATCATGCAGTTAATGTTATCACCGACAATGCGAAACCCACAATAAATGTCACAGCCTTGTACTAATAAAAATAATTTTGGGAACGGCTAGAGTTATTCCAGTTTGTTTCTGGTGCTGGCAGCGGTATAATTGTTAAGAGAACCTGATGGAAAAGGGTCTCTCTTGCTATTAAGTGTAGTTCTCCTTGGAGTATCAAAGTTCCTGTTCAACCAGTGAATCTGTCTCAGCCAAGGGTCCCTCTTAGGTGGGACACAGACAGACTGCTGGACGTTAAAAGGCTTTGATATTCTGAGGACACTTATAGATAATAAAAATATATTAATACAAGTGAGGTTGGGACAAGAAATCTTTGCATTTCTGCCTTCCTTTCCCCTTTTCACATGACACCATGTCTTCAGTTGCTTCTGGTTCCATCCTGTACTTTTCTGGGTTTATCTTGTCTTTTTTAACTATAGCTTCTGCTATTCTGGATTTATTCTAAAAATTTTGTTTGCAGTGTGAGATGGGCTGAAAACTTTCAGCTGTGTGGATTGCCAGTGCCTAGTTTATATGATTTGAACGGGAAGTACTTAACAATTCCAATCTTTCCATGCTCCTTGTTATGTTAACATTGATCTGCGTCAGTATTGATTCTTTTAGAATTTTTCCATCGTGATACCTTTTTTTCTCTATGTACTACAGCTGCAAGGTTGCAGGGCATCCTTAGGGTTCAGGTCTCCTTCGCAGTATCTTGCATCTTAGTGGGAAAGTGCCTCTGCTCTGCTGACCATATTCTTGTTTGCTGCTCTTCTGGTCCACAAATCTTGAAAACTGAGTATGTGAAGTGGGCTATATCCTAATGATTAGAGCATTGCTACTGTATTTTATTTAATGGTCACTTGTGTTAATGAGAGCCCTCAGAACAGCTAGTTCACTGTTCCAGCATGTTCTGTAACCACCAGGCATTCCTGCACCATACATTTGATCACAAGTCCTGGAAACTGAAGAGATTTTTAGCTAACATTCTGTCTAATTTAGATCCCACAACATTTAGGAAGCAGAAAGGCACGTGTCTCCCCAGATTGCTGAGTGAACAAATCACCTAACACTGACTATCTAAGACCAGTTGCAGCTGGCACTTATTTAGTCAATAAGAAATTTAACTAGAGCTATGGAGAAGGCAACCAGGGTTGCATTTAATAGAATTTAGGCAGTTGACATTTCCCTCTGTTTGCAATGTTGAGGTTTACAGCAGAAGAAGGCAAGATTTCCTGCTGGTTCAGTGTTCTTATGCCACTCTTCTTCTAGGCTTGTTTTCTTATTATAGGTCTAACCTTTTAGCTGACCTTAGCTGGACTGGCAGACTTGCAATAACAACTACTGAAGATATTTTGGCAGTGTTTCAGGTACATAGTGAATGACAAGCATGTTTCAAAAGCACCTCAGTCTGACTGTCTTGGAAGACACAAATCTTAGTATTTCTCATCTATTTTAAACCCACTCATTAACCAGTCAGTGTTGACAGGTAGGAAGCTTATTGGAATGTAAATCAGTCAAAGAAGAAGCAAGAAGAACCCTTCAGAATAGATAGGAGTCAGGAAGGCAAGTTGTCCTACTTCTAAATTTAATGTCTTCTTGTCGAATAAAGTCCGTTACTAAGACAAATTCAGACATGTTTAGAAACCATTCCCTCAGGTATCAGTACAGATGGAGATGATATCTAAAGAACATTTGGCTTATAAAAGATACATATGTAGTGAAGAAGAGCTCTTTTCTGTTCAACAGCAATTTTGAGTTACAGAAACAACTCAAGAAAAAAAACTTTGTTAAATTCTCAAGCACTTTGTCTTGTTCACTTATCTTCAATTCACCCTTGCTCAAGTAGGGTAAACAAAAGCATGTTGCTCAGGACTTGCTCAGTTGGGTTTGAACACAACCAAGAATGGAGACTAAACCACCTGGACACCCAACTCCAATGTTCAACCACCTGCACAGCAAAAAGTCTTTTCTAATGTGAAGGAACGTCCTGTGTTTCAGTTGTTGCTCACTGCCTCTTACTTTCTCACTAGACACAACTGAGAAAATTCTGGCACTTCGTGGTTATAATTGAGGCGACAAAAAAAGAGTTTTCCAAAGGCCTTGGCCCAGTTCTGTGATTCACCAACAAGTCCTCAGAATTGCCATAAAAAGAGGATATTTTAGCACAATGCTTCCTAGTGTAGCCCCAATGTACATACCAAAAGTGAGAAAGCACAAGGAAATATCAGTGTAACAGAACCACAGAATTTCACTTGGAAGGGATTTTTAAAGGTCATTTAGTCCAACCCCACTGCAAGAAGCAGTGACATCTTCAACTAGATCAGGTTGTTCAGGGTCCAGTCCTACCCAACTTCAGGGATGGGGCACACACCACATCTCTTTCCAGTGTGTCACCATCCTCATCATAATAAATTTTTTCCTTGTAGCTAATCTGAATCTACCCTCTCTATTTTAAATTCAATACCCCTTGTCCTATCACTACAGGCCTTGTAGTGGAGTGTGTTTTGGCCTGAACCATCAGTATAGATTGAGGCAATAATTCCTAAAAAATATGCAGATGGAGAAGTACTTTTTTTTGCTGATGGGATAAGCTGTTCTAGGGTGGGCTCTGCAGAGCAGTTGGGAAGCATGAAATTGCAGTTTAGCAGGAGGGTTTACTGCTCAGGATCTGTTTGGATATACACACAAGCGAGCCAAAGTCTCTTGTCTGAGCAGCCCCTGCTTATCCTTCTTAAGGGCAAGTCACCCTTATGGCAAGTTATTATTCGTGATGCCTTTAGCCTCCACCGTCTTTGTGCTCCCAAGGCAGCCATGGACAGGGACCTGCCCTTTCAGTAAGATGTCCTGCATGTCATTGGTTGTCTCTGACTGGTATAAATATTGTGTAATACTTTTTTATCTCTGTGCTGTTTCTTCTGAAGAATTATGTAGCTCTTTGGTATTCTTTCCTTCGGCTGGGTTACTGCTTTGTGGACAAGGGGATGGCACAAAACTGTGCTCTTTCCCAAGGATCAGGTGTGGGATGGAGCTGGCATGAGAGCAGCACAAATCCCAGCCTGGAGATGTTTGCTATTCTGCTCTGCATAGCTGATGTGTGAATAAAAGACTTGAACTGGGAAGAAAATTGGCTCTTTGTTCTATATTCGGGGGAGATCTGCCTCACTCTAACTGGGAACTACTGAGTAAATAACATACTGTATGTTTTTGTGTTGCAATGCAGACTAAGCATTCCTTGTTGGCCTGGGAAGGAGTTATCTTTGACTTTCTGTGTAGATAGACTTGTCTGACATCCCAGATTTGTGTGTAGTTCTTGGTGTTTGATTATAACCACATAATTCACGATAAAAGGAGACATGAAGCATTCTCCCCAGTGCTGGTTCTCATGACTTTGAAGAGTTTAGTATCTCCTGAGGGATCGAAAGTACCAGCTTCCCTAATCAGAAAACAGCATCTTTGTGGGCAAATACTGGGGACTCAGCAAAAACAATTGTTCAGACATCCATAATATTTTTGCTATGGACAATGAGAAAGGACTGTTGTTCCTCCCCTGAAGCTCCTATAGGAATGGGTAACCAAAAGTACAGCTACACTCACAAGATGCTCTGATGGGTGGATAGCAAAGCACTTCTGAGAATGCTGATAAGTGTTATCTTGCATAGGAAAATTCGGTAACATTTCCCACACAGTTTTACCAAGCTAAGGCTTATAAGGCCTTTGGTAATAGAAACTGAAGGGGCAAAGAAACTATATATATATATCAGTTTTAAGTTTTAAGGTATTTTTTTTCCCTCACTCCTTTGCTGGGACTCCGCGTGGCTCGTGGGGGGCTTGGCATTTTGCCAAGGTCAAACCAAAACAGGCTCATACCATATTCCCTGCGCAGCTGGTACATAGAGAGGTTTCACTCACTCCTCAGAGAGCTCAAAGTTCTCCTTCATGAGGTATCAGTGAAACACCAACTCCTTTCTGCTGAAATGGTACTCCAAGGACCAGTGACACCAGTATCTGTAAAAATAACTGTCTGGGCTGGGATCCTTAATGAAGAGTTTGCTTTGGATTCCTGAGCCTGGTATAGAACAGGAATTTTCATAACAAGTCAGACCCTCTGAGGACCCTTTTTCAGGTTGGTCTATTTTAAGAAATCATTCCCCACTTTATATGTAGCAGGGAAAGAAAGAACTTTATCTTGTGTCCCTGTGTGATCCCAAATCAAAATTACTGATTTGATGCTATTCAAGTGGATGTCCTTCCCACCTTCTGCCTACAGCAAGCATGTGCCATGAACCTCTGGGAATCTATTTTCTTTGAAAATAACAGTTGCCATTATCATATTGACCAATGGCTGTGAGTCCCAATCAGGATTAGCCAAGAAGAGGCTGTGCCAAGGAAAGCTCGGAGTCCATGTGCTGCTGCTCTGGTGCCTGGACAGGGTCTGCTGTATGGCAGGGAGGACACCCCTCTGTTTGCCTGGGCAGGCTGAGCACAGGCAGTTCAGATGCAGTCCTTGCACATGGCCCTCCATGCATCCACTCTACGGCTGCCCAGCCATGGCCTCCACATAGATATTTTAGGGACCTTTTATGAACATTTTACAAGAGCGGCCCTTAAGACCACCCCTGTCATAGGAAGCACATATATATAAAATGAGGAGTGGTGTAGTGGTTAATAAGGATGTATTGGATAGTGTGAGACAAGGGCATCCCTAAAAGGTGTTGGAATGAGGGGTGAAGATGGCACTGCTTTTGTCTGAGATGGTGATAATGGAGGCCCACAGGAGCTCACCGTCTCAATATTCTTTTTTTGCATTCACCAGCACTTGGTCTAGAAAACACAAGGAAGAAAGGTCTCATTGTGCCCACAAGTTCCATTTTGACAAACCACCAGTGTGATTCCAGCATGGACCAGAGTCAGTACCCTGAGCATCAACCAAGAAATATTACTTGATTTAAATATTCAGTAAATGATGAATAAACATGATGTTTCATGCTGTAATTATGACTAGAGCTTCCTGTGAACTCCAGAAAGTATTATCCTGCTACATCTATGCCTATGAATCCATGGTTAGTCTTTGAAAGAGACACTAGATGTAGAATAGGGGCTTGTCTTAAAAAAATAGCCAAAGTTAACTTGGAATAAAGATTCTGGTTTTAAAAAGAGGGCTAATTTAAGAGACAATAATTCTCTGAGCTAAATGAAAGAAAATTAGCAAAAGAGCTCTGGATCAGAACCAAAAAGGTAATTTTACACATCAGTTGTTGTTCCTCATGGGCTCCAGCAGCTGTGCTGAAAACCCTCCTGGTGTGTCCCTACAGCCACTAGGACTCCAGGAGCAGGAATTGATGGATGGGGTACTTGGTGGATAAGAAATTGGCTGGACAGTGTCACTCAAAGTATTGCCCTCAACATTTTGATGTCCAAGTGGATCTCATGTTTTTTCCCGCAAGTCTGTAGTTCTAGTTATGCAATGGGCACTTAGGGTTTTTTAGATCTTTAATACTGTGCTGATCTAAATGTAAACCAGCAGGAGAAATGAACCAAACTCAAGAGAGATTACAAGTCAGTTACAATTTACTAAAAGGATTACAAAAAGTACAGTGATTCAGAGACAACTGGTTTTAACCTTGTCCTGGTTACAGTGGCTGGGACCAGTTTGTCACTGTGTGGGTGTGGCCAGGCCTGCATATTCTACACCCTCCATGTCATTTCTCATGAAGTGCTAAAAATGGATCATTTGCAGCAGCTGCCCAGGGCACACCTGACTCCTCAGGCTACAGGGTGGGTGTTTGGGAACTTCTGTGAGATAAGTCACACCAGTGACTCAGGTGTGGTAACACCCCTCCAGGGAGCCATAAGCACCTTCACACCCAGCCTGAGGGGTCATGTCTGCTCATGGGCCATCAGGGATTCCAAAACTATGCCATGATTCACCTCACAGAGTAACTCACCCATTGTGAAACTCCCCACCCTGGGGGAGGTGCTGGGCACTCCCACCTGAACCTGAGCATATATAATCTTGGGGGTTTGGGACTTCTGGTACCAGTCATGGGATCCAGAGGAGGACCAGACCCTCAGCAGGACTGCGACTGCCACTCTTGACCAGACCGTGACCATCATCCTTACGAACAGGTTTCCTCTTTCCTTTTACTTTGAACTCAGGGGGGCCAGGTGGGGCTCAGCACAGGGGCTGACGAACACCAACCTGTTCGTGCCCTAGGGTGCTGGGTTACACACCTGGATTTGTGGGTCAAGAGGACCTTTTCCTCTGTATCCTTATACTTATTGCAATCTTTTTATTAAATTGTAATTCTGTCTTGTAATCTTTTTGTGAATTGGGTTAATTTCTCCTGCTAGGGTACCTTTAAAACACAATCCATCTACCTTTTAGAACAAACCCACAAAGACAGATGTATAACTCAGCAGCCTGGGGCACAAACACAGCGGTGTTCATTAGCCCTTGAGCTGAGCATCACGTGAGCCTTCTGAGCAAAAAGAAAAAGGAAAGGAAACCTGTTCGTGAAGATGATTGTCCCAGCCCTGTTGAAGTAATCATTATAATCTTGTCAAGAGTAGCAGTTGCATGGTGTTGAGGTTCTGCTCCTCCTCTGGATCCCATGAGTGGTGTCCAAAGTCCCAAACCCAGAAGATTATGGACAGGTTTAGGTAGGAATGCCCAGTACCTCCTCCAGGGTGAGGAGTTCCACAATGGTTGATTTAGCTCTGTGAGTTCTGGGATATTTTTGGAATCTTTGATGGTCCAGGTCATTGCAGCTGCCTGTTGTGCCAGTCCCTGATGGCCCATGAGCAGACCTGACCACCCCAGGCTGAGTGTGAAGGTGCTGATGCCTCCCCAGAGGGGAGTTATCACAGCTGAGTCACTGGTGTGATGACAGAAAAACTTCTCTATCTCTCAGAGTTCTTTAATATCCGGCTTGTACTCTGCCGTGTCAGGTGTGCCCTGGGCAGCTGCTGAAAACCATCCATTATTAACAGTTCATGAGAAATGTCACAAAGGGTATAGAATACACAATTTTGGTTACACCCACAGAGTGATAAACTGGTCCCCGCCCCTGTAACTTAGACAAATGTATAAGCTTTAATTTCTTCATACAATTAGGCTAAAGCTAATAATTACTTAGACAGCTGTCTACAAACTGTTGGGAATCTTGCTGCTTCAGCTAAAGAAACCTAAACAAGCTCAAGATTCAAAAAGTGTAAGCAAACTCTGAAGAACCTTTGTATTGCCAAGCCACCTAAGGCTGTCTGAGAGAAATGGCAACAGGAAATGGAATATGCTATAGGATGACATTAGGAAACTGCTCTAGGCTCCCTAGACTGGCTTGAACTTTGGTCTGGCACAGAATGCTCATTCTCATGGTTTAAGCTGTTCATTTTGGGTGGAAAAAAGAAGTCACTCTGAAAGACACTTCTTTTCATGATCTTGACATATTTTTTAAAGAAGGGTTTATCACTTACAGAGGTTCCTATTCCTTTCCATAGGAAGAAAAGTCTAGAAACTAAGTTAGACCAGAAACTAAATTTTTAGACAACGACATGCACTATACTGCAAATGTCTGAGTTTACACCAGCAAGCTGGATGATCTTTTCCCATTGAAGACAACCAAACAGTGGCATTTGTTTTTCATGTCAAATGGAATTTTTTTTCAGTGCATTATATTATATGTATATTGAAATCCAGTCAAATAAAGATCTTATGAAACTCTCTCTCACTGATAAGGGAGAGATAAGCTCTGTATGTGTCTATTTGTCATAGACTTCATGATCCTTCATGCTGCTCTGAGTCCCAGCTTGTCTAATACTGTCCTGTCAGTGTATTTATTTTTTCTAAACATTGTTCAGAAACCTGTCATCTAAACTGAAATTTCTTTTATGTCATTTTACGACACTGCTGCACTTTTTTTCAGTATGATTGCTGAAGATTTTGTACCAATTTCTCTGATTATGTTCATTACCAAAATCTTTTCTGAGCTTTTGAAATCCCTACTATGAGACAAACCTTTCTGTGGAGGAGAGTCACTTCAGCATTACTCTGAGGATGGGAACAGAACAACCACAAATGTCAAAACAACATCCTAATAAAGAGTAAATTTTCCCACCATTTAGTCACTGGATTTCTATAAAGTCTTGATAGCTGGTGGATCTCATAACTTGTTTCTGTTTGGTGGTTTTTGGTTGCTGTTGGGGTTGTGGTGTTTTTTTGTTTGTTTGGTTGGTTGGTTGGGGTTTTTTTTGTGGTTCTTGCCGTAACCCACAGAAAAAACCTTTGGCTTTGTTGAACTTTCATGTCAAGGCTATGGATGGAAGGTGCGACAGTTCTACCACAGTCTTCTGGAAAAAGCAAAGTTAAATGTCTTCTTTTATGAGGATCCTTGTATTTTTATTGGAGCTCAGTGTCATTAAATGTTGAAATAGCTGTGCATAGACAGCAACTATGTTTATCCTTGCTTTTGGATTAAAAAGTATCTAAATGTGACACCATGCCTTTGTGCAAATTCAGATTTTCGTGTTTAAATATTGTTACCTTCAAGTTCTTTCTATTGTAAATGTAGAAAAGTGTGCTGGTTTAAAGGTAAACCGGCAGGAGAAATGAATCCAACTCAAAAGAGATTACAAGTCACAGTGACAATTTACTAAAAAGATTACAATAAATACAATGATACAGAGAAAAATTGGTTTTAACCCACAAAAAAACCAGAGGTATAACCCAGCAACCTGGGGAATGAACAGGATGGTGTTCATTGGCTCCTTTGCTGAGCCCCACGTGGGCTCCCTGGATACAAAAAGGAAAGGAAAACCTGCTGGTGAGGATGAAGGTCGCATTCTTGTCAAGACTGGCACTTCCAGTCCTGTTGAGGTTCTGCTCCTCCTTTGAATCCCACGAGTGGTACCCGAAGTCCCCAAACTCCAAGATTATCTATGCTCAGGTTCAGGTGGGAATGGCCAGCACGTCCCCCAGGGTGAGAAGTTTCACAATGGGTGATTTAACTCTGTGTGTCCTGGGATATTTTTGGCACCTTTGATGGTCCAGGTCATTGCAACCGCCTGTTGTGCCAGTCCCTGATGGCCCATGAGCAGACCTGACCATCCAGGCTGGGTGTGAAGGTGCTGATGCCTCCCCAGAGGGGAGTTATCACAGCTGAGTCACTGGTGTGAAGACAGGAACACTCCCCTGTCTCACAGGGGTTTTAATACCCAGCTTGTACCCTGCGGTGTCAGATGTGCCCTGGGCAGCTGCTGAAAATGATTCATTATTAACAGTTCATGAGAAATGACATAGAGGATGTAGAATGCATAGTTTTGGTTACAATACAACCTACACAGTGATAAATTGGTCCCAGCTGCTGTAACTAGAACACCTCTCTAACCTGGTGACAAAGGGATGTCTGTCTTTACAATGAGTACTTTTCTGTGCCTGTGTGATAGATTAATTGACCATATTCTAGACCTGCTGAGATTGGTTTATAGTATGACTAGATATTGGGTAATACTAATAAATGCGATATACAATGAGCCATGGGGTGACCAAAGCAAGTGGACAGTTAAATGACACTGTGTGTGTTTACATGGGGCTAAAGGAGGTATGTTGATTATAAGGCATAATTTATATATCTGTGATTTGGACTTTCATTGAGATAATCTACCCACATACCTCTTTAAGCAGAGAAGACTCATCAGGTGTAGGAGACAAATTTTGCTACCTTAGTTAATTACAGTTGTAGGTTAAAGTGGATCTGAGAGCTGGATCTAGTGGAACTGAGAGTGGGATCTGCAAGTATATGTGCTCTTTGCCTTTCCTGCATTTCCCTGGAGCTGTAGGTTGCTTTAGAGTGTGTCCATGCCAGCTCTCAGGCAGACCAACACTATCATGTTTGGCAGCACTGACACTGTGGAGGAGTGCTTGAATGGATGTTTCTGCATCCCTGTCCTGGCAGCAGGGCACCATCCATTAGTGCCACTAAAGAGCTCTTTTCTTTCCACCAGCCAGACTGTGCTGGTTTTAGATTAATGATCTTGTTTCAAATAGCTTTTGGCCTTTTCTACTTTCTCAAAGAGTCAGAAGTGGGAAGTTTGAAAGCATATAGCAGTTGGCTAAAACAGTATTTCAAGTGTGGACCTGAAGTTGCCTCCTATGGAAATAATGGAGTTCTCTCTTCATATCATTAGGTTTTTTGATTACAGAAAGAAGTAAAATATTGCTCAGAGAACAGGAGACTGGGATAAAGGACTTTCATTTCCAGATGTCAAATGAGACAAAGAAGGAGAGCACATTATTTTTTTCCTAGATCAATTACATTATTATTACCAGGATAATTCCTATTATCCTGGGAGGTGAAAGTAAATATGAGAAGTCAAACTCAGATAATGATATACTGTAAATGCATTGAACCAGTGTACTGAAATCTGAGATTTCTCCTTCCTTTTCTTTGTGAGTTGAGGGCTCTTTGAAGAAAGTTTAACTGTAATGAATCATTTCCATTAATACCTTATATTGATGTTGCAACGACTCTCTCATTGGCTGTTGTCAATTCATTAAAAGTGGGCTACAAAATGCAGCAGATCATTTTTTCTTAGATACTTGTCTCAGGCTTTCTCTCCTTTGATTGTGCAAGGAGACTGTGATAATGACAGATTCAGAAATGTGAATTTTAAATATTGAAAGCTCAAAGAGAATCCAATCCCTAACTTCTTCCAGCTGCACCCAAAGAGGAATTTTGGAACCCAGTAATTTGCCAGGACTTGAGTACATTGACTTTGAAGGGTGGTTTCTCAGAAGAGCTGATGGCTTCAAAACCAGTTTTTTGAATATTTCATTTTGCTTCAGTACATGAAGCATGAAAAAAGAGACATTAGAATTTTAATAGATTTGAGAATGATTTTAAGGAACCACAATCCGAAGAAAGTATAGGCAAGAATATAATTACTGAACACATAGTAGAATATCCGTTGGAGGTTTTTGGAGGCACCAGAAAGGACAGTGTCAGATATTCTCACTGCAGTATTACTATTTACTCTCAAGTGATTTGTCTTATGTTAATAAGACAAATTGGGTCACTGGTGAATTGTCCGCCTGTCTGAGGGAATGTCTGGCACAAGACTCTGTGGAGCTAAATTAACAGGGAAAAACAAAGTTACCTTCTCACAAATGGACAGAGCTTGTATGGCCAGACTTTGTGAACGAAGATCTTGGGAAGGGCTCTCTCCCCCCGTGTGGCTGTGCCCTTCCAGCCTGCACAGTGGATTTTTTAGGTGAGGCACAGCATGTGCAGAACTGGCCCCACCATTTCAGGCCTAAGGTCCATTTGCCACGGCCGAGCGAGCTCGGACAGTGACAGTGAAATCCTCGGGACTGTCTACAGCACCCGATACTAACCGGGGCTGGCCCTGCTGAGCATCCAAGATCTGACGGGATCGGATGGCAGGGAGGCATTTAACTGCCCAGGGGACGGTCCCACTGAGACTCGAACTCAGGCCCTTGGGATTCAGAGTCCAGAGTGCTCTCCTTTACACCACGGGACTGCTCCGGACAGAGCTTAAAGTAGGTGCAAAGACTCCTGTTTGAGCTGCTGTGGCATTCAGCTGCTTCCTCCTGGCATCCTCAGCAATCTGGAGTTCTGGGGAAAGGGTACATTTCTGAGTGCCTCAGGCCCTCACTGCTCCAAACCAAGCCTAAACTGAAAGCAGTTAGGTCCGGTTAGGAGAAGTGGAAGCTAAAATTTGAACTAAATCCTGACTTAGTTTTTAGAAAATATTCCTGCATGTTTTCCTCTATTCATACTGTTCTTTCAGAGCTCTTACCCGCATTGTCACTCAGCAACTGGTCCTTCAACTTTTCTCCACACACAGATTCCTTCTTTGTCTTTTGCAGGAGACTTTTACAGGCCCACAGGTTTGTTTCTCTTCTGAACTCTATGTTCAGACTCTTCATGATTGTACTCAGTCCTCCAAGTTTTGTTTGTATGCCCTTCCTAAATCAGTATTCATGCTAAGAATTTGGTGATGGCACAAAATAATCTTTCCTTGATAAACATGTCATCTTGTGCCAAAAATCTTTGGGTTCCCAGTGATGTCGTGGCTGGATGTGTCCCTCTGTGGCAAGAGAACACATTGCATAGGTTTATGCATCACTTTTGTGTTCAAGAAGGAAATGAAGAAGAATTGTCAAATGACAATGACTTTGGTACTTTGACAGCTGCTTTGACCCATTGGTTATGTTCTTAATTCAACTCTGAAACTATTAACATGACCAATTGTGTAACTATAGAGGTAAAATTTGTTAAAAGAAATTTGCTAAAGGAGAACTGAATTACTGAACACTCTGAAAATGCTCAGATTTGTTTTGCTTCTAGTAAAATGAAATTAAACACTCCTGAAGGTTTGCCAAAATCTAGAGACATTAGTGTGTGCACCTGTTCCTGTCAAATACGGTATCGAATTTCTTCTGTGATTTACTAACCTGTCATGACTAATGGACTACTGCTGATCCAGCATGAACTCCTGCTACAGAGCATGAACTGTGCTATTAAGAACCAGAGTTTATAGGAAGTCCTTCTTCAGTAGACTCCTGTGCATATACATTAAGTGTTACAACTGTAGGGCTCAATTTTTCCAGGGTCTTTTTCTATCCTTTCATTTCCTAACTATCTGACCTAGATGGATCATTTTAACTCTTATAATATCTTATGATTATGCAAAGAGTAGAGAAAATGTTTAGGAGCACAGTGCTACACTGTGTGTGCAGGGAAAATCACTGTGACACTCTGCTGTGGCGGAGAATCTCGTGGCCAAAGGAAGAACTGCATAGGGGGAAACACGGCAGGGACTTTATATTTTCATATGGATTGTTGCTGAGAGTTACAACAATTTCCATTTTCACAGAATGGATGAAAGTTTGTCCCACTGTGTGCATCAAAGTGGGACCTTGTACAGGGGCAAGGTCTGCTGTGCCAGGAAACCAGCCTGTTTATGGTTACTCTGTCGATGTATTGATCATTGCAGAATTATTTTCTCCATGTTAGCATCAATGACAACAGCAAAAAAGTTATTAAAAAAATATTTTTGTTTTAACGTTGAAATAATCTGACTCCATAGCACTTTGAAGAACAGTTTAGGTATTTATTCAAACAGACAGAGTGAAAGGCTGTGATTTGTGCGCTGGACTGTTAGATGCTTCCAGGGCAGGGCTCACCTATCCTGAACTGCAGAGCTCTTCTTGAATACCTTGGCAGTCATGATAGCCAGTAATTTATACTTGCAGATAAAAGATGAATGGTCCAGCTTTTGTGAGCCTGGGAGTTGGTTATCTAGCATCCTTTCTTGATGGCAATGTTCTGTAAGGATATCCAGTGCCTGTCAAATAAGGAATAAGGAGTTTGTCCTTTCAGTAACCTAGAACACCCTCCTGCAGTGTCAGATTGATCTGATTCTTAAACCCTTCAGATAAAAACCCATTTTCAAATGTTTATGTCAGTCTTTCTACAGGAAAACTATGAATTGTGCAAGGATGTGAAGTTACCAACATAACAGTAAAAGCTGACATACCATTTTGCCTTCCTAAATTCAGCATCTGATTGCTTAAAATTTCTGGAATGACAGTTTTTACACTTTTGTAGTTAATTTGTATTAATGTTCTTCATGTGTTGACCTTCTTGATGGAAAAAAAAGTTTAACAGAAAAACAGAATCATGCCCCAGTGGTCAAAACAAATGCCCACATTCTTTAACACCTTCTTTAACATTCTTGATGCTGGAACAGAATGAGCCTCAAGAAATTTGTAAGTGACGCAGAACTGGGAGGTGTGGTTGATACATCACAGGGTTGTGCTGCTATTCAGAGGTATCTTGACAAGCTGGAGAAACAGGCTGACATAAGTTCAGCAAATGGAAATGAAAAGTCCTGCACCAGAGGAGCAATAATGCCATGTGCACGGGTTTGGGGATGACTGGATGGAAAGCAGAAAAAGAACTGGTAGACACAAGACCAACAGTATCTTGGGCTTCACTGTGAGAAGTGTTTCAAGGAGGTTAAGTGTGGTGCTCCCCATCCTCTGTGCAGCCCTGGTGCAGCAATGTCTGGAGCGCTGTGTCCAGTTCTAGGCTTCCCAGTGCAAGAAAGTGGTGGACATCCTTGAGCAATTCCAGTGAAGGATCAGATCACAAGGTTGTTTAAGGAATTGGGACATCTAACTATGGAGAGAGGCTGGGATTGTTTAGCCTGAACAAAAAGAAGCCTCAAGAGGATGATGTCAATGTGTGTAAATATTTATTTGGCAGCAGAAGACAAAACCAGACTCTTCTCAGTGCTATACAGTGACAGGACAAGAGGCAATGGACACAAAGTGAAATATAAGAAATTCCACTTAAACATAAGAAAAAAGATATTAGATTGTGAGGGTGTTTGAACACCAGAAAAGGTTGCACAAAGAGTTTGAAAAGTGTGTATCCTCACATTTACTCCAAACCAAACTGAACATCTTTTTTTTTCTGATTGTTCCTGCTTTTAGCAAGATGGTTGGACTATTTAATTCCCTGGGACTCCTTATGACCTCATAATTCCATGACTGCATGACTTCATATAATTTGGTTTCCATAAGGTTATAGCAGACAAGAAGTTCAACTCTGTAAAGTGTTTTTGGGAACTAGTGATAGTATTTGGTATCTGGATACCAGCCTAGTATACATCAGAGTGACTGAAAGTGAATGGAACCATCCCACAGTCTTCCATAGCACAGAGTAAAAGAAAGGACAAAAATGTGAAGCCTTTAGTTTACATTCTGCTCTTGTGACTCCATTAAAAAAATTGTATTTGAAGTGTAGAAAAGGTTGGTCTGTGTCTGTTTGCTGAGGGGCAAAAAGACTTTTTAACTAGCCGTAATCCATTCTGTTTGCTTTGGATGATGTCACAAACAATATGGAATGGATTATACATATTTATTTTAAAGCAATCATAACATACTTTAAATCAAATTTATTTATTATTCATTTATTGTCTTATAGCGCTTTGCACAAGCTACTGATTTTCTTGAATTTTTTTGATAGAAAAATACTGGCTATTTTTAAAATTAAAGGTATTAGTTGAGTTTTCTGTTATAAATGGGAATTTTGGGAAACACAAATTTCCCGCTCATTGCACTGTGCAGAACTTCACTACATACTCTATAAATAACAGAGGATTATCAGGATCAAAATGGAATATTAATAGAGGTGTAATGGAAAATCAATTTCTCCTCAGTTTGTGATTTGTTGCCATACATGGAGGACAGGCGTCACTTTGCAGTGACACTTTATTCCTGGAGTCAGGCTGCCTGTCAGCTGGGAAGTGCTGATGCAAAGGTAACTGATCTTGGGAAAAACATGGATCCATAATAGGCACAAGGGTACACCTCTGAGAGAAAGTTTAAAATAGATGCATCTGATACTTTGTTTTTATTGCATAGACTTCCAAGTCTGTAATAATCTTGATGTGAAAGAGTGACAGGTATTTCTTAGAACATAAGAGCTCCACTCCCTTTCGTGTCATCACAGTTGGATCAACACATCTCAGTCCCAGAGAAAGTATTTTTCTTGAGGGACGTTAGTTCTGAGAGACTAATAAAGTGAAACTGCTTTATCCAGAGTAATCCAATGCTCAGGAAGAAACAGTATCTGATCCTTGACGTGTAATTTAAGGCTTGATACTTTTTCACCACAGAGAGTGTTCATCACTTGCACATGCTGCTGGGCTCTTTCGAAATACAGAGGAACTGTGAATAAATATTTTTTAAGCAGTGATGAATGGAGGTTTAAAGACAACGTATAATTTCAGAAGATTGGAGGTCATTCTCTGGGAAATCTCTGGAGAAGAGATCTGCCAGCTTGTGTTTTCATGTTTTTCCACCCAATTTCATGTCCATTGCCCAAGAACTTCGATGCCTGTCTCTCTGGGTTGTGAACGAGTGCCCTGGGAAGCAGATCCATCTGCCAAATCTCTGCTCTGTCCTGGGACTGCAGGGACAGGCAGGTTGTGTCTGGTTCCTCCTCACATTCCAAGTCCTTGTGAGCAGGGGTGCCAAAAGAAATGGCTGAAAACAGCAAAGGAAGGGAAAGGAGAGGTATTGGTGGGCACTGGGAAAACAGAAAGTGTTTAGGACACACCTGGGAGATCTGAGGGAGAATGTGCACACTGGGCACCGCATGACAATCTATTTTAGAAGCAGGTAACTCTTTGAGATGCAAATTGAGTGTGACCTTCATACAAACAACTGTGAAGCAGTGAGATGGTGGTCCTTCTCACAATGCCAGCCCGACTCCTGAAGGGACATGTGCTGTGCAGAAACAGCCTGGGGAGTCTTGGGTGGGATGGAAAACACTGCTGGTCAGTTACTGTCAGGTTACTAAAGAACTGATTTGGGAAGAAAGAAATACTTCTCTATGAACAAGATGGTCATTAGAGTTACTGCTGACCAGTAAATGCTTTCTCACACTACTCCAAACTAGCTCTTCTTTTACTCACCTCTCTATTGCTTTTGGTTTCTCCTGCGTCTGGTTCCTACTGCACTGTATCTCCTATTCTACCACATCAGAATTATTAAAATGATTATGAGAATGATGAACTCCTTTATGGTTACAGGCTTGAAAAGGTTGAATGATGATGGCTCACACTTGATGAGTGATTGAAAAGATAGTTTACTAAGTTGAAGATGATACAAAATGGACCTATTTGTATAAATAAAGGAAATAAAACAACAACAAGGAGGGGGAAATCTCCTTAGGCTGAAGAAAACAGGAGTAAAATGAATGAATGCAAAGAGTCCTTTTGCTAATTCATTTTGAGCACAAGAGGTACATTTCTGATCCTCAAACACCTCTGTGTTAGATTCACTCTTTGAGAATGTTAAAGGTAAGCAAATAAATTTTATAGAAATTGAGACCTTGAAAGTTGTCATCAAATTCTGATTGAATTCTGGTCACTGCAGTGGTGAGCATCATATCATAATTTTTTTCTCTATCCCTGTATTTTTCTTCATTATAACTGTTAATAATTTGGGACCTGAAGATTTTACAGAATTGACTGTAAGATATGGTCATTACAGATAGGCTGGAAATGTGTCTAGTTCTGTGTTCCCATACTTCTGTTTTCCAAGTGACAGCAATCTTGCTTTTAATGTAAGGCTCAATATTCTTTTTGGTCCCACCTAGACTGTCAGGGGAACAAAGTTCTTCTACTGAGGACATTTTGGCCATGTCAGGGATAACAAATGAATGACAGGGTTATTTATCCAGTTTCTCTATCTGGATGGATGTGGAGAGCACAAACTATATTCTTAAGTGGACAAATGATATGCCAAAATTTCCTCATTAATAGCAATCTGTAAATCACAATAATAATTTAACAAAAACCTTCATGACATGCCAAACATTTCTCACCTTTAGGGGGAGAGTTGCTGGGGGGGAGAACCTTGTGCCTGGTAAATACTGAAGTGGTAGGAATATTGCACTGACTTGTGACTTTACATCTGTTCTAAAATGATTGATGTGATGGCCTCTTTCCAGAATAACTGTGGCACATCATTATTTTTTTTAACTTTGCTTCTCTTTGTTTATGTAATTAGCCAGAGATTAGTGCTCCCTGTGATCTCTGGCAGCCACATACCTTCTCTTCTGGATGAACTGCTCACTGGAGGTTATACAATACTATGCTAGGAAAGGGTTCGTTCATGCCACATTGTACTACTGACACTAGAAGGGAATTATATTCTTCCTGCACATGCCAAACACTTTGTTGGCCTCCATCAGAAGAGCCCTGAATGCTCTGCATAAAGCAAAATCCAAACTTCCTTGTTATCCAGATAATCCACTGTTTAGTAGATACCATTCCTCAGGCTCTTCCCAAACAATCCAAGAAGCTGTTGCATGTGTGGATTGTTTCCTGGGCATGTTAACAAGTCTTTTGCCAGGACTGCCTCTGTTGGGACTGCCACATGGGTGTCTCAGTTGAGGAAATGAAGGACCTGCTGCTCTGGCAAGAGTGAACTGCTGGAATCCCAGAACCTTCTCCTGAGCTAAATGCAGTCAGCATCCACAGCCCTATTTCCCTGAGCTCTGGGGAGACCCACAACAGGGTTGTTCTCTCATGGCAGGAGATCGGAGATTTTCTCAGGGAGGGAAAAACAGTCAGATTGACACGGGGCCAGTGATGCTTTCGTAGTCTGGAGAGGGTGTGTTACCTCAGTTGCACTGCACCACAGCACTTCTAAGACTCCTCTCTGGCCCATTTTTCCCTTCCATCTCTCCCTGTCCCTCAGGAGATGATGATGCTGTTCTGACCCAGGGCTGACTGAGGCAGGACTGTGGTGGGGAGGTTCCAGCCTTTCCCACTCCTCCCTGTTCTGTGGGTCTGGGATGACAGCAGGTTTGGCTGTGCTGCAGTCCAGGGAGGGCAGAACACATCAAAGCATGGAGAATATTACTGTTTGAAATCTTCCATGGTGAAATTCAGGAAATTCTCTGACAACTTTGCTGCATTAGTTCCTGCTGCAATCTTTGATACTGAGATGGGGGCAGGGGCAGGTGGGGTAGCAGAGGGAAGCTGCTGCAGACATTCTTCAGGGGTATCTGTGATGCACCCAACACATGATTATCCTCTCTCCAGGTGAATTTTATGGAAACCAGAGAAGGAGGACATTTCTGCCACCTCACTCCTGCTGCCAGAGAAGAAAAGGAGTCCTCCCACCTCCAGAGAAAACCAGCAGTGGAGAAATCTCTTTTCTGCGAAGTTTTTCACCATAGCAGCCTAGGAAGATTTTCATCCTTTAACACAAAAGAACCTATTTTCTTTCAAAAACAAAAACAAAAAAATACAAAACAAAACAAACCAAAAAAATTTGTAAGTATTTGGATGAATTTACCTGTCCATAAGTGAGGACTAGGAAGATGAAACAGTGGAAAAATGAAATTTGTGTTTAGAAACATTCATTACTCTCCCAGGAAAAAGAGACCATTCTGTGCATTCATGCAGAGGTTTCTTCCCAAGGAGAGTCCAAGCTCTTCATAACCACTGCAGAATTGACACATACAAAAAAATTAGAGTAACATAAATAGTGTGTGGGCAAATATGGGTATACTTTCATTTCTATGAATTTCTGTTTCAATTCCCTGAATGCAGAAAAATAAATATTTTGGTATGATTTATGAGATCTTCAGTTGTATAAATCCTTGCGTTCTTATTATAGGAGCAGATTATATACTCTGTGCAGCTGACAGAGTCAAATGCCACATTCACTCCCTGGAGAGTTCTAATCCCCCCCTCAGATTTTAAGATGTCAGTGAAAAACAATCTTTGTGTTTCTGAAACCCAACCCCAAGGAGCAATGATACCAGCATCCATAAAAATAACTGGTCTGGGATCCTTAGGGATGTATCACTGACAGAATTGTTCAGGCCAAGACAGTGCAGATGTCCCTATCATAAATTTGAAGAGGTTACTTTTACGGATCATGTGTGGCAGAATAGGAGCAGCTCCATTTCTTTTCAGCCAAAAAACACATGCTTTGGAGAGAATGTTCACAGTCCCAGAGAGTGCCTCCACTCTGAGAGTCATGTTTTGGAGACCATTTAGTATCACGTATTCCTCAAAACACTGGTAATTAATCTGCACAGTTCCTCACCACCATCAGTGGCTACGGAAGGTTTCCATTCATTCAAAAAGCTGCCCCACAAGTCCATGGGAGGAGAACAAGGCTCCTGATTCCATACACAACAAAGACATCAGGATTGTGATGTGCATCAGGGGGATGGGGCAGTGTTCAAGGAAAGCCTCAGCATATCTGCCTGTCTCATCATTCCTTTACTTTGTCATCCTCAGAGACCACCGAGGCCCTCAGACACTGCAAGGGGACACT
>JAWWEU010024670.1:0-31012 GCA_035583155.1 Acropternis orthonyx | reverse complement strand
CCCTGGGCAATGTGTGTGTGTGGGAGACTGGGGAATTTCTCTACAGGTTGATGCACAGACTCCTGCTCAGCCATTCCACTCTGCCCCTGCCTCATTTGCAGGCCATTCACTTTTGAATGGATTCCTCCTTTGTCTTCTCCCAAGTGTCCGTGGCGAGCAGAAGAGGATGGAACATGCCCACTGGGGCAAGGCAGACAGTGTCCCTTGGTGGCATGCTGATGGAGGAGGGGAGACCTCTTTCTCCTGCCACCTGCCCTGTGCCAGGCTCCATGTTGCTTGGGCACAGAACCATTGCATTTTTGGTCAAGCCAGTGAAGGGACAGTGAGGACTAGAAATTGCCTGTCCAAGTGTTGTTGCTGTGGTGTTTGCAGAAGATGATGCTCACTCACAGGTATCAGTGTCAATGAGCAATCTAAGAGACCCAAGAGTATTGTGCAGGCTTCAGGCATGAATTGAGCTGAATTGCTCATGCATTGCTCAAGCTGTCCTCCTGCCACCTCTTTCATTTGTTGAACCTAATTCTCTATCCTATCTGCTGTTTTTCTTCTTTTGGGAGGTCAGAGTCTCAGCAAGGACCGCAAGTGGGAAGAACACTGTCTCTCACCACCTTTAGACCCTCTCCTGCCAACTGCTCAGTCCAATGAAGGTGCACAGGCAGGAGTGAAAGAAAGAGGACTGCTCGTTTTGAGGGCATTCCCACAGCTAGGTGGACCCCTGACTCTGCCACAGTGGTCTCTGCCAGACCTTTCAGCTCACTGAGCAGATGACTAAAACTCTTCTGTGTGCCCACACCAAGTCTGGTGAAGGGACTCACTTCTACTCTTTCAGTGCCCCCATTAGATTATGCTGTTCCCTCTGCCAGATGCCTTAGAGTTCAGGGAGACAGAAGCACTCATGGCAGACACAGTCACCATTCTTCTCATTGTCATCACTTGCAGTACAGCCCATTGCAGCTGACTAAACAACCAAGTCCTGCCTGTTGCTCTGTCCCTTTTCTTGCCAACCCTCACTACTCAATTAGAAGTCTCACAGGAGTAAGATTTTTTCCAACCACCAGCATGTTCATAATCCTACAAGCAACTACTGGAGGCCAACAGTGCAGGATGTTTGCATCTGACCTGGTGGCCTGGGCCATGAGAGCTGAGATGTCCTGAGATACTGTGAAGATTGGAGCCGTATCTCAGGAAATTAATTGTTTCTGGACATTGACAACAGAAACTGACATTCATGCGAACCTACTTCAGGGAGAGAACTGCACAAGAAAGGAGCAACGCCATCTCACCTTGATAAACAGCCAAGAACATAGAAACTGCTTCCTGCATGTGGTCTGTGCCTCATGGAATACATTTCCATCCACACCTAGAGGAAAGCAAGGTTCACAGCTGGTGGTGGGGGCTAAGGAGGGCAAAAATGCAGGAGTAAAGTGTAGAGAAGTACAAGCTGCTGGCCCTGGCAGAGCCACTCAACACCTCTCTGTGCAACCAGGTCTGCAGGCTGTACTCCCTCCTTTGCTCCCAGCAACCCTGTTTCTTGTGGGAGGCAGGTTCCTATGCAGCAGGGCAGGCATTCCTCGAGACACTTCCTGCCCAGAGTCATGAGCCCACCGGGCACATCTGCCTCCTTGACCCAATTGTCCTTCTATGACAGCATTGTCACTCCTTTATGGAACTCTTCTCTAAACCCACATGGCCAGAACTGTGGAGAAGGGAAAGGAAGAGGACAGTAAGTCAAGGGCATAGGGCACAAGACAGATGCTTTCAAATCAGCTCAACAGCTCTTCTTCCCTGGCAGGCAATCAAACCTTTCTGCCCCACCTCACACTTAAAGAGACTCACTACCTTGCGGTCAAATTACTTCTGAGGAAAGTAATTCAGGGCTGTGGAGGACACCCTTATGGGCTCTGACAGAGACTGATGCCCATGCAGGGTTGCACCAGTCCCAGAGGCCTCACTACATGTGTGCAACAGGGAGAGAGCCCTTGGGTGCTCAAGACCCTGGTGGAACTTCTCTTAGCCCTGGAGAGTGTGCGAAGCTGGTGTGCATTCCAGAAAGACAACCTGCCTTGCACCAACCTGCATGTTTGATTTTCCAGTTGAATGCTCAAAAAAAATATCCTGTGCCACAACAGTGAAAATATAAGTGTGAGAAAAATGCTTTTGGCCTCCAGGAAGGCCCTTGCTTGCCCTCTCCCTCTGAGAGCACCCTGTGGGCCCATGGCTTGTGTGAGAACTGCTGAGCATGGGCTGTTCCAGGGGTACCAGACTGCAGGCCAGAGAGGTGTAGAAGCATTGACATGTTTGTATGTATATGCACAAAACTGTGTCTACATCCATATGTTTCTCTACACAAATCCTTAGGAAATTCATTCAACATGTGTGAAAAGGATATTCTACCTCCAAAAAAAAATTAATGGAATTATTTAATGAAAATTTACAAGTTGACATATTGTGTTTTCATTTTTATACATGATGTATGGCATATTTGGAAAGACTGAAATAGATACATTGAAGTAGGACAATGTTTTGAAGATGTTTCTGTGGGGTTTTTATATGTCTTTAAGTCTTTCAGTAAGACTGATGAAAGGTTCTCTAAGTATCTTTTACATTAAAAATCTGAAATGCTTCTCAAATAGTTACAGCAAAATAATACAGAGGAGAAAGTGTGGAAATATAAGAAAATACTTGTAATAAATCAGACAAAAATTTTTTATACTTTTCACTGGTAGTAATTTGAGAAAGCCATTCTGGAAAAAAACCTCAAAATTCAGATAGTGAAAACTACTTTCAATAATCTAGGTTATTATTTAAGGCATAAAAAAACCACACTGAAAATGTACATGAGCTGCAATTCAGATGCATGTCTTTAAAATAGTTTATGAATGCTGAAGCAATTCTGTTGACATCTGTAATGAAAATTGTTAGCTGGATAAAAAAAGAAGAAAATATTTTCCATCCTCTTTTCATTTCTTTGTCCCTTAAAGCAGTCTTTAAAGCACTATGTAAATACAAGACACAGCAGCTATCTCAGCACAAATTTTTGTGAAGATCAATACTCTCTACAGTTATGTCACACAACATTTAACATTTTTGAAAAAGAATCTTGTCAATAGAGGAACTTTCACCAGAAAGTTAGATTTGGGAGATGGAGTCTGATGATATTAAATTTTCTCTTACAACATTAAAGGGTGTGTTGAAGGTGGGTTTAGTCTGCCTTTCACATGGGTGGAATTGATTTCATCTGCATGTAAGTCCCTACAACACAAAGATGGGATTTCACAGTTTTCTCAATCACATTTTTATAAGTATCTTCAAAAAAGTTAGGGGTCTGATCTGTAGAGTCAAAGGAGGTTTGGAACGTGATGTATTTAAATTGAATATGTGTGTTTAGTGCTATTTGAGATGGCCTGAAATGTACAGGATTTCCTGATGCATTTACCAGAGGTGATACAGACATTTATGATCGCCCATAGATGACACTATGGTATGTCCATGACCTCCTAAATTATAGTCAGGAGTTGAGTTCTAAAACCTTATGGCATTTCAAATGACAGTAGATGTCTGTCTGAGAACAGACATAGTGACTCACTGGAGTCCAGGGACTAATTCCTTTGCTTATAAAGGAAAGATGTATGTTGGGTCACTGGTATCACTAAATAGACTCCAGTGACCATGGCCCAGCCCATGGACTCAGGAGCAGGTTTCTGTGTTATTACAGATGTCCCCTGGCATCCCATCTGCTCTCGCCACTACTGCAGAATGCAACATGTCTTGTGTATGTCCCGTGCCATATCTCCAAGTCCATAGGGATGGCTGAGATGTCCTTGGGGGTTTCAGGTGGCAGTAGATGACTCTGAATGAACACAGCTGCGTAGACCCAGTCAGATGAACTTGTGTCAGAAAGGTATAGTGATTTGGGTTGGAAGAAGCCTTTAAACATCATCTAGTTCCACTCCTCTGTCATGGGCAGGGGACCTTCCACTAGGTCAGTTTGCTAAAGCCCCATCCAACTTGTCTTTGAACATTTCCAAGGGTGGGGCTGAACTCAGGTGAGGTGAATGCCTGCCTAGCTGAAGACCTGCCACTGGTCTTCCCTGTATCCCTCTGGCAATGTACTGCTGTGGTTTTGTTAGGAGAGATATTTGTGGATGGTTGTTAAACTGAGGGGGACTGGCTTAGGAATTGGAGTGAAATAGTTTCATTCTCATTTTAAAGAGAGCCCCTTTCACCTCCCTATTCCTAAGGCTGTAGATAATAGGATTCAATATAGGGGTCACCACAGAATAGAACAGAGCGAGGACCTTGTCCACATCCAGGGAATAGCTGGATTTTGGGCGTATATAGGTGAGTATACCTGACCCATAGAATAATGTCACTACAATGATGTGTGAGAAACAAGTGGAGAATGCTTTATACCTTTCCTTGGCAGACTTGATTTTGAGGATGGAGAAAATGATGAACCCATAGGATACCAAAATGAGCACAAAAGGCGTAAGGATGATAAAGACACTACTCAGAATGATCTGTATCTCATTCCAGTAAGTGTCCCCACATGCCAGCATGAGCACTGGTTGGATCTCACAGAAGAAATGGTTGATCGTGTTAGGGCCACAGAAGGGTAAAGAGAAGACAAATACAGTGTTTCCAAGGGCTGCAAGGCTGCCACATATCCATGAGGAAGCAGTCAGATGCACACATACCTTCTTATTCATGATCTCCATGTAATGCAGAGGGTTGCATATGGCTTGGTAGCGGTCATATGCCATGACACCTAAAAGGTAACACTCAGTTGTCGCAAAGAACACAAAAAAATACATCTGTGCAGCACAGCCTGCAAAAGAGATGGACATATCACCTGAGAGAAGACTGACCAGCATTCTGGGCAGAGTGACAGAGGTGTAGCAGAGCTCCAGAAATGACAAGTTCCTGAGCAAGAAGTACATGGGAGTGTGGAGGACAGGGTCCATGTTAATTACAAGAAGAATAGTCAGGTTTCCCAGCACACTAATGATGTAAATAGATAGACATAGGAAGAAGAAGATGACTTTCATATCTTTCTGATGAGGAAAACCCACGAAAACAAACACGATTGCTGAAGTCTGATTTCCAGTGGTCTCTTCCTCAGAGGATTTCATCTTGGAACAATAAAGACACAGTGGTAATAGTGAAAGAATACAGTACATCTCTTAAGTCAAATACCTCTCTGTTGTTAGCAGTAGTTTACATTAAATTCAGAGAGTCAGTTCCAGTCCTAAAGCAGAAGGACAAATCCCACTCATCTTGCCCAGTGGCCCATAAGTCTGTTTTTCCATCCTTCCACCTATTTGATATTAAGTTGGTATGATGCCTGAGTTATGTGCTTGTTCTGTTAGAATAATGTTAAACTCTGGAGGATTTGGAGTTAAATTGTTTCATTCTACTGTCACCTTGCATCAGAGCTTGAACACACACAACGGCTATAAATCTTAAAATGAAAGAGATGACCTGTCACAGTGCACTTTGTCTCTTGAAAGCTTAGGAAGTATTGGATGACAAGTTCAGATCTCTATGCATACAGGGACATTCAGGCTCCTAAACACATATCCAGTGCTGTTTTGTATGTCTCAGTTATTGCAGAAACATAGAATGGTAAGCACTGGGTCATAGAGTTTCCAGTATAGCACAGTATGGTACAACCTGTACTTAAAGGTGGGACCTGGTTCTTTCGTTCATTCGTTCGTTCATTCATTCATTCATTCATTCATTCATTCATTCATTCATTCATTCATTCATTCTTCTCTGGAAGAAGTGAGTAAAGTCTTTGGGAAGACAGGAAAGCCTGATAAGGCCTTTAGAAGGGAAAAGGTAACCTTTTATCTTTGGTACTCAAAGTTAGTTAGGAAAGGTCTCCCTCAGGAGCTTTCAAAGGCACTTTCCTCTTTCCACTGACCATAAAGGAAACCTCAATGACTTTATAAGACATTGTTTATGAGGGGATGCCAAAGACCTCAGGATTTCAGTATAAGTTCCAGTATATTACTTGAGTTGGGTGACGTGGGAATCATCCCTTCCTCATTTACACTGCCTCTATTTGACCCCTCTAACTTTACTTTTCCAAGCATTTTTCCACATCTTCCGTTCTACCCTTTGTCACACCCCTGTCTGCCTCTACTTCCCTGATAATTTCTTTTCAAGTGAGCACTGCTTCATTTGTGGGTTATACTTCTAATAAAAATAGGGGTTGCTGTTAATGCACATTTTCAAAAGAATCTCTGCATCCTGAATTCCTGTTTCGTGTTTTTACATTGGATATGCATTAGACACGGGGAAGCAGTCTCTATAATTCATTCCAGTTGTAAATTTTCTTTTTAATTTCCCTCAAAATTCTGCCTTGTTTCTGCAAATGGCCAATTCTAAAACATCCTATCAAATTTTAACATGCAGGATGCTTTCTCTGTCTCTTAAACTCAAGTAAATATTAAGAAATTTTCCCTATTTAAAAGAAATCACCACAAATAACAGCAATGTCACCCCTCTACCTAGCCAATTAAAAAAGGCACTTTAACATAACATAACAATCACAAGTTCTTAGGTGGGGCTTTAATTTCTTATATAAATTAAACTGACTCTAATCACATTTTTGGAAGGCAATATGCTGTATCAGACAAAGATAAAAATGGCATTGATATTAGCTTTGGTTCATAGTCACTGATGCTGAACTATGAAGTACTGTGCTAAGCCCTTAACAGAATGCAGTGATATTTGAGTTCAAGAAACAACAGAAGCTGTTCATACTCAATTGAATGCAGTTTGTTCATCATAACTCAATGACTACAGGAGAAATTACAGATATTTTTTACCTACCTCTTCAGTTCTTCTCTTGTTTCTGTTTTCCATCTACTAAATCAGGAGGGAACTGAAGTATTTGATATTTCTTCAGCAGCCCCAGAGACATAGTCCTTGTTGCATTGCAGATGCTCTCTCAATGAGATCATGAAGAAGGCACATGTCAACACCTGAGCTCTGCAGTGTCCTCTCCTGAGACCTGTGTGATCAAATTGAAGTGTGAGAGAAACTGAGATTTACAGCCAATCTCAAAACACAACTTGTCTCTCCACCCTTTGTCTGTTGAAAGTATGGATCTCTAGGTGCTCCCACCTTCTGAACTGTAGAACACTGGGGCAGCGATGTCTGTTAATAAGAAGTATTTCTGTGGTGACTTTTAGGTTGGAATGCCTTGTGGGAGATAAGAGGAAAGATGAATATTTAAAGGGCAAAGTTCCTACTGTGACCTTTTGACTTACAGTCCATCAAAGAAGTAAAAATCTTTCAGTGTGTCCTGGAATAGTCCAAAGCTCCATCATTTGAATGAAGGAAGGAAAGAGAGGCTTAGAATTATGTTACTGGTTCCTCTGTGGCCAGATAAATAATGCTTTGATTTTTTTCTTTTAAATATGGAAAAATTTTAATATTTACTTGTGTCTGTGCTGGTGAATCTAGAGTGAGTGTCTGGGTGGGTTTGCTACTGGACTTCAATCCCAATCAGCCAGAGATGGAATGGGACTTAGGTAGACATACTCAGCATTCCTTGTGAGTTCTGGTAGTGGCATAAGTAGGTGCTGGTTAAATCATTGCCCTTCTAAGTGGCTGTTTGCAAAGTTGACATGTTAGTGGGGGTGTGTGTGTGCCTCTCTAGGACACATGCTCACTGCCGGAAGAACATGGGAATGGGACAGCAGCAGCCACACTGAATCTATCAGCCTGGGACAGACAGACCTCCAGGCCTTAGGGCCGACCAAACCCACCTCCAGTGGCCAGGAAGGACAAATCTTAGGTCCCAGAGACTGCTGGTGTCTTATGACAACTTAAGACAACCTTAGCACTGTGACTTGTGCAGAGCTGGACTGTGGGTATGATGATGGTCAGTAGGGTCACACCCAACTCACTTGCAGTTACATCCCTATTACCTACAGAGGGATTTTAACTTGTAGGACAATTACAGGCTGGGCGGGTGGCCAATCAGATGGGTAAAAGAATTATCTTAGAGAGTGATGGTCAGTGGGTAGTACCATGGCTGAAAGCCAGTAAGGGAAGTGCTAGAGGGGTATAATCTGTCACCCATTTCATTTGATGAGTTTATAAATTTCTTACAGGACATAATGAGTTTACTCAAGGTGGGGGCATGATACGGTATCAGTGTGGTACTAGTTGGTATGTTCAAATAAAAAATGCTGTCTAAAGAGACACAGAAAGACTGGAGAACTGGACCAAAAAAGACAATTCTGAAGTCAGCAGTAACAATGCAAAGTTCGGCTCCAGAGCAGGCAGACAGCCCTTGCAACAGCATGGCCTGTGGCCTCGGGCTGGCTCTGCTCAGAAAGGCTTGTGGGAGTCTTCTCAGACAGCAAGTTGAACATGAGTCAGGAGTGTGCTCTGACAGCAAAAAACAAAGACCAAAAGGGTCTGGACTCCATTAAAAGGAGCTTAGTCAGCAGCCAAAATATCAAGGGAAGAGGTCATCCTCCTCGCTTTATTCAGAGCTTGTTAGATCACAACTTGATACTGCTTCCAGTTTGAGGCCTTCCAGTAAAGGCAAGTAAAATATCAACAAGCTGGAGTGAGTTCAATGAGAAAATTTTCTTTGAAGCTTAAAAAAAAAAAACAAAGAAAAATCCAACAACCAACCAACCAAAACAAACAAACAGCAACACCAAAAAAAAACCAAAAAAACAAAACAAAAAAAAAACACAAAAAAGAAAAAAAAAAGAGAAGAGCTAGGGAGGCATTTTATTTTATTTTTCCTACTTTCCAGGTCACAGATTGAAAAAAAACCCCACAAATAGGAAATAAGTAATTTCTGTGCCACTTTTGAAAGTAAGCTGAATGAAATATGCTGTGAAAATGTCCCAGACTAAAACCTTTATCATATTTTTGTGTGCTTTGAAAATAAATTTATTTTTGAAAATAGAATTTGACTAAAAGTATAGGATCTGATAGATAAGAACTCTTTCCAGCAATCACTTTGTTCTGCTGGAAGATCTACAATGTTTCTGGTGAATTTTTGATGCAGTTTTTCCAGAGGGTTTCTTCTCTTGCTAACAAGGTCTTCCTTGCAGATGTGTCATCCGTCCCTTGTCGCTAGTGTGCCCCATGGAGTGTCTCCACCATGGCATTACTCCCCAGAGATCCTTAACAAGGATTGAAATCCGTGCTTGGTACAGTTCAGCCTTTATTTGTGTCTGTGTTGTCTTTGTGGAAGTCCAGACTGATCAGGAGGGAGTTCAGTCTAAAAGGGTTTCTATCCAAGATGATGTTGTAGTCAATATAAGGATTTAGTAATAAGACTTAAACTACAGCGTAACAGACTGTTAATTTCACCAGGTAAATGATTTGTCTGATACTGTCATTAATTGTGCCTTAATCCCTAAAAATAACAAAGTTACCGATGTATCCACTCTGAGGCAAGGACCTGAATGCAGATTGAAACCCAGAGGTGCCTTATGCGTTCCCAGGTTGGAAAACAGCTCTGGAAAAATAGGACACATACTCAATATTATGCATATCCGTTCACATGGAAGTAACTAGATACCACTGCCATGTGTGTCAGCTTTACTTTGGACAAGGAAAATGGACTTCTTAATCAATGTCTAGAAGGTTATTCTCTATTGTTTCTGTTCTTGAGGTGGAAATTATATCTTTACTCAAAGTACTTAACAAGGAATAACAGATTGCTGGTGCATCCTTGTTGAAGTTTGTACTCCTCCATGAGACAACATTTTGAGAGGGTTCTTATGTGTACCCTTACATGTGTATGGACCATGCAAATGAGTACTTACATTTTTATTTAAAAAATCATGTGGGCATAAACAAGTGGGATTTTCATTGCAATAATCACTGTTGATTGTTGTTTTGTATTTCTTTCAATGAAAAGCAGATCCTTCGGGGGTGGGCTTATGTGTCTAAGTTCATGTGCTATATACATGTAAGCATATAATTTTATACTATGGATTAGTATAAGTGGTATCTTTATATATTTGTGCACTTTCTTATACATATCCTTGCACACATTTGTGTGCAACTGGACTATTTGCAATGCATTCTGTAATTGTAAATGTCAGGTTCATGAAATACGTGTTAAAACATATTTCATGAGGGAAAGAGTGCAAAGAGGGAGGAAGTAAGAAGGACAGACTGCTAGTGACTTTGATGCTGTTCCCAAATATTTATTTGAGAATCCTAATCTTTATAGACTTTAACCACTGAAAGTTATCATATTCTGGTACTGATATTTTTCTTAGCAGACAAATACCAGCTCTTTCTGAGAGATGACAAATGTTACAGCAGTGCTGGAATTTAAGCTACTGGGCTTCAGCAGCAACCCATACTGTCAGATCCTTCTATTCATGGTGGGTTTGGTTACTTATATCCTTACCGTCATAGGAAACATCGTTATTATTTTGGTGGTGACACTGGAGCCACAACTTCATTTGCCCATGTTCAAATTTCTCCAGAACCTCTCTTTCCTAGAAGTCTGTTACACCACCACAATTGTACCTAAGATGCTGTCCAACCTACTGGCAAAGAGGAAGAGCATCTCTTTCTCAGGGTGCATGGCACAGCTTTACTACTTCATTTTCCTGGGAGCTACTGAGTGTTACCTCTTGGCGGTGATGGCATATGACCGGTTCCTCGCAGTCTGTAAGCCCCTGCAGTACGCTGTGATCATGACTGAGGAGTCTTATACACGTCTGGCTGTGGGCTCCTGGGTCACTGGTGTTTTCACTGGTTTTCTGCCCTGTCTGATGATCTCCAGGTTGCATTTCTGCAGTTACAACCTCATCGATCACTTCTTCTGCGATATCTCTCCGCTGTTGAAGCTCTCATGCTCAGACACCACTGTGACAGAAGCTGTCATCTTCATCCTCTCTCTCCTAGTCCTTTCCAGCTGCTTTCTGTTAACTCTAGTTTCATACCTCCTTATAATCCTCACTATCCTGAAGATACCCTCTGCTTCTGGAAAAAGAGTTACCTTCTCCACCTGCAGCTCACACCTCATGATAGTGACTATATACTATGGTGCAATGATTTCCATGTATGTCCATCCCACCTACGATCTGTCCTCAGAGCTCAACAAAGCTGTTTCTGTGCTCTACACAGTGGTCACACCCCTTTTGAACCCAGTCATCTACAGCTTGAGAAACAAGGCATTCAAGAAGGCCTTGGAAAAAACAGTCTTCAGACACCATCGCCTTCATTCTTTATGATCTGGAACTCTTCAATACTGACTCTTTGTTGTAACTTTTTGTCTTGATTTGTTTGGTCAGTTTTGGGGTTTTCTGGGGAGGGGGAAGTTGCTTGTTTGGATGTGTGGAGGTTTGTTGTTTTGTTTTTTTAAAATTCACTGATTTAGAATAAATGTCATTCTGTTTTTCTTATACATCACTTGGGGCACATGAAACCAGTGACATAGAACTTTTATGAGGAACTAAACTACATTTTCATTATTCCTTCACAATAATTGACAAGAAGCTAAGGTGATACAGCTGGATTTAGTGAGTGTACTGTTCCTTTCTCTTCACCTTTAGGCAACTTTTCAGGTGCTGAGACATCAGTGCATTCCCAGCTGTCGGAAATCAAGAAGGCAAGGCAGAAGGCCAGCTTGGCTGAGCAGTGGGTACAGCACCAAGCGTGACAGATCTCAAGAAGGGTTTGGATGATACTCTGAGGTACATGGTGTGACTCTTGGGGATGGTTGTGTGCAGGACCAGGAGTGGGAGTCGATGATCCTTGTGGGTCCCTTCCAACTCAGTATATATTGTGATTCTGTGATTATTAGATGTAGAGTATTTAGAACATCTACTGGAGATTGTGAGATATAAAAGAGAAGCCTTAGAAGACTTGCATCCTTCTGCAGCAGTTGTTTCATTCCATTGAATGACCCATGGACCTCAAAATAACATTGGTAATAAGGACTGCAAAGAGTGAGAATAGTCTGACAGACACACAGATGCCATGGGGCTGCTAAAGACAGACACCAGATCAAACACTCTCCTGAGTTCTTGCTGTTCCCCACATCTGGGACAAATAAATTGTCTGCACTCATGCCTTCTCACTGTCTCTGGCCAGAGCCAAATGTACTTCAGAGCCAAGGACAGAACTGCACCAGAGTCTAAAGGCTCTTCTAAAGACCACCATCATAAGACATTCAATGCAAGCAGCAGCTAGAGAACTATTGTCTGACCTCAGCCACCCATGGTGTGACATGGCTTCACACCTCAGGTCCTGTCACTGGTCACCAGAGAGCAGACCTTCCCCTCCACTTCCCCTCATGAGGAAGCTGTAGGCAGCAATGAGGTCTGCCCTCAGTTTCCTCTTCTCCAGGCTGAACAAGACAAGCAACCTCAGCTGGTCCTCCTATGGCCACTCTAGACCCTTCACCATCTTCATGTCCCTCTCTGAATGCTCTCTAATAGCTCTATTTTTCTTATATTGTGATACCTAAAACTGCCCCAGGACTCAAGGTGAGGCCGCCCCAGTGCAGAGCAGAGCGTGACAATCCCCTCCTTTGCCCAGCTGGCGATGCTTTTCCTGATGCCCCCCAGGACACGGTTGGCCCTCCTGGCTGCCAGGGCACTGCTCCCTCATATTTGATTTGCCATTCACCAGGACCACCAGGTCCCCTTTCAAGGCACTGCTCTCCAGCCTCTTGTTCTCCAGTCTGTCTGTACATGCAGGGTTGCCCCATCCCAGGTGCAGAATCCAGCACTTCCCTTTATTCAACTTCATATGATTGGTAAAAACCAGGCCAAGAAAGGCTTTTGACCTGGACATAATTGCACGAAGAATTTCCTGTCTGGAGGAGGACTTATCACCATTCATATGTTAGTTCTGATTTTGAAGAAGTGCATGAGTCACTCCAACAGAAGGAAATCATCATTTCTCCTCCCCCTGCAAGGGCAGTTCTGGTTTGTTTGAAGGTTGAGCTGCAGCAAAACTGTACCAGCCCAGGTATGAGTGTATTGGAACCCAGCTCAAGGATCAAACAGAGGTGCCTCACAGCCTTCTTGGTGTACAAGGTATGTGAGCTTTATATTTTTCAGGGTTAGGTTCTATTTCATTTCTATTTCTATTTATATTTATATTTATATTTCATTGAAACCGGTTTTTTAACCTTGTGGGTCTAGAGTGGGAACTGAAGATGAAAAGGAAGAGAGAAAGAAAGAAACTAATTAGAGAGAGAAAGAGAGAAAGAAAAGAGAGCTGAATAACTAAATCACATCCCATGATTTCAACAAAGTAACAGATACAGATATAAGAGTGCTTACTTTTATCTACAGTAAGGTTGTCTACAAGTGAAAAATCATGAGGGGATCGAATAGAAGCACATCCATTCCACCAGGCCCATACTCTATGCCCCAGGGTGTAGAGAATAGCCTGTTGTGATTCACTGACAAAATTATTTGGTATATAGTAAATATCAAAGCATTATGTGTTCTTAAAACAAAAACTGTGGGGTCATAAGGGACATTAACTAGTTACCACCAGGAGTGGAACTCCCTTTCCAATTTAGTTGCATTATCCCAAGCTCCTTTTGAAATTCAGTGTGCAAGTGCCTTCATCTCCTTCCTTTATGATTACTGTCACAGTAAATTGCACCCGCAACTGAGAAGCATGTGTGGTGCAGAACATGCTATAGTTATCATATTGACTAGCATAAATAAGTGAGTCTCCACCCTATTGGTTGAGCTGCTGATGTGCAAATCAAACTTAGCTCATGTTGGCAATGACTGCGTCTGCAGGAATGATAAGCTGTCCTCTGATGGTTAACTTGATCTTCAGTGGGGGTGTGCTGATGTCATTCCTGGAAAGAGAAAAGCATACAAGTCTTGGCAGGGTTTGTCCGGACTTGGTGGCTCAAGCTGTTTAACAGCTCAGAGTAATGATAAAAGTCCTTTTTCTCACTGAGAATATCTCTGTTCTGTCTCTTTAAATGCAGCTGAATTGACTAGTAAAGATCTCTTGAGTCCATCAGGGCCAGTTGGGCCTTGGCATTCCTCAGGTGAAATCTCAACTTCTACTTCATGTAGCACTTGTTGCACTGCTGCTCCTTCTACCCGCTTTTGGGAGTGGGGGTCTCCTGAATTTAGAGTTGCCCTCCACAGGTGGAACACTGAATTTGAGTTACCAGTTCCACAAAGTTTAGCACAGCAGTGCTTAAAGGTGCAGTATTGGCATTCAGTTGCCTATAAAAACTGTAAGCCCAGTTGTCTGTTCAGCTCTCCCACTAACCACACAGGAGAATTAGAAGGGGGTGAGTGAGTGAATACATGTCTTTTCTCCAAATCTGTCACCACCTTATCAATGTCCAAAAAATGTCTTGCGAATCAGCCACCTGAATTGGACTGAATGGGATTGTTTTTGTTGTGTGATTTTCTGCTCAACATGAAGGTCTAGTAGATTCAGGGGGAACTGAAGAAGATAAAGAATCATCATTCCCTGGTTCTCTGTTGTCTGGATCACCCCGTATGTTTCCATCCCATGTAAGTCTGCTTTATGTTTCCTGGAACTTTGATATCTTTGATGTTCTGTATGTGGCACCATTTTAGTAGCAATCTGCTGACCCTGATCATCACAGGTTCAATTTTAACTAGGTTTAATTTAATTTCAGTTTCTGCAAGTGGTCCAGATTCTAACCCCTGCATTTCCTTCTGTAAGATTCTCTCCTTCTCATACACATTGCAAAGCTCCTCCTGAGGTTGCAACAGGCAACACCTCTGCCTGCAACCTGCCCTCCCTCTCATGGTTGTGCTCGGCAGCAACCAGCACCTCCGGCTGCAACCTCTCTTCTTTTTCCTGGTGGTGCCAAGAAGCAACTCTTTCTCCCAAAGATTGCTTTCTCTCTCCTCCATTAACTGATCCTGCAATCCTTTCCCCAGATCCTGCAGAGGTCCAATCATTCCTCTCTCTGCCCATTTGTTGGCATACTTCTCCTTTTGGGCAGCAATTAAAGCCACTCCCAAAATTGTGCATAGAACTGCTTTACCTTCCTGCTTTCATACCTTTTATTCACTTAACACTGCATTTACCCATTCAACCATTACCTCAATGTAGTGCCAATTTTCGTTTACCCATTCCATGCCAAAATCAGGGAGCTGACAATATGCTTTCCTGACCAAGGATCTTAAAGAGAATATTACTCTTGTCTGAAAAGAGCTCTACTCGGGAAAAGAGAAAAAGAAAAGAAACCCAACCCTACCCCTGAACAAGACTAACTCAATAAAACCCCAAAAACAAGCAAAGTAATGTAACAGACAGTGCACTGACAGCAGTAAAACCAACATTCTGATTGTGTTTATTTTGCCTGGCTGTTCTAGTTGGATTCCAGATTTGGGAAATAGAGTCCATAGTTGAGCAATAGTGGCAAAAAGAAGTTTATTTTCCCCGTGAACAGGCCACTGCTGGCCATAGTATAATCCTCATAAATCTAAAGTTTCCATCTTAATAGAATCATACAATCAAAGATTAATAGAATCACAGAATGGTTTGGGCTGGAATGGAACTTAAAGATCACCTCATTCCAACCCCCTGCCATGGACAGGGACACCTTCCATTATCCCAGGTTGCTCCAAGGCCCATCCAATCTGGCCTTGGACACTACCAGTGATGAAGCAGCCCCAGTTTCTCTGGGCAGCCTGTGCCAGGGACTCACCACTGTCACAGGGAAGATTTTTGTTTTCCCATTATCTAATTTCTAAACGTATTCTCTTTCAGTTTGAAGCCATTTCCCCTTGTTCTGTCACTCCAGGCCCTTGTAAGTAGTCTATCTCCATCTGTCTTGCAGGCTCCCTTCAGGTACTGAAAGGCCAGAACAACCTCAATTCTCCCAGCCTTTCCTCACATCCAAGGTGCTCCAGCCCTCTAATCAACTTCATGGCCTCTTCTGGACTCACTCCAATAGGCCAATGTCCTTCCTGTGCTCCATCCCCCAGTGTGCATTGAAACTGGGGGACTGCCAACCCAAGGGCAGACTTTGCAGTTGGTCTTGTTGAACTTGTTCACAGGACCTTACTTCTTACGCTTATCAAGGTTCCCTAAATGTGGTGTTACCTGCAAACTGCACTCTCCCGTTTGCTGGTACCCACAAACTTGAAAAGGCTGCACTTGATCTCACTGTGTCGCTGACAAAGGTACCAAAAGGCATTGGTGCCTGTACGGACTGGGGCTGGTCATGACCCCTGGTGTGAAGAGGGTAGAACTAAAGGGGAGAAAACCTGCCTGCCCTTTTCTTTCCTACCTAAATGGTGAGGAACTTGTGTGTGCAGGCATTCTTATGTAACTGCTAGAGAGATGAAATGGAAATGGTGTCAGGGAGTGGAGACAAGGCCGTGAAAGAATCCAGTGGAATCGTTGTCCTGGGATAGCTAAGGACAGCTTCAGAGGAGAGGTAATACTACACATTGGCATTGGCCTGTAATGCCTTCCAGCAGCATCCAGTAGGATCCACTGCTAAGCCCATGTTTCAGCTTAGCCCAAGAGAAATGAGATCCCCACTATCCCTTGTGCTGGATGTTGCTTTGCAGGGAGTTATGGGAAACCTTCATTGCAGGCCAGGGCCAGAGAAACCCTGGGCTGGGTGTCTCAAGTATGGACTTTCGTCATTTATTCTGCTCCCTCAGGCAATCTCCAAATGACAAACGCCATCAGCAGGGAGGTGTATGTGAAGACAGGGCTGCTGCAGATGCGCAAGCTATGGGTCACGTTGCTGGCTGTAGCTTCAGTCTCATTTGTCTCCATGGGCTTTCTGGTGTTGAATAACAGGTAAGTGAGGGACAGGGTAGAGAAATTGTGTCCTCTCAGTGTTGTAAAGGAAGTGAGAACGTGGAGAGTCTCTCCCATGGAGGTCTCCGGGGGAGGAATCAATAGGGTAGGACTGGAGATAGCATAGGAAAAGGATGCAGTTATGCTTGTTTCAGGTGGATATCTCAGGGTTCAGGTGATTGCAGGCAGTGCCATGAGATGGCCAAAGGGACACATTGGGATTTGGGGTTGTTGGGGTGGAGCAATGGAGGAAAGTTGTGTGATTAAACTGGCTCAGTTTAATCCTTTTTTTTTTTTTTTTCACAGACATGATATCAGTGTTCCAGAAGCAGAAGCATGTCAAGAACTGCTGAGCAACATAACACAACCTCAGAAGTGAGAGTCATGACCACAAGTGTGCTGGGCAGTGGCAGACAGGCAACTGGCTAAATAGGGTTGCCTGGTGGCCTCAGTGAAGGCCCAGGGTGGAGGAAGGGGTGTGACAGGGAGTAATTTGTTTTCAGTAAGTCTTTGTGAGAGCATTCAAGTTGCTTTCTTACAAGCTCTTTCTGCCCTAGGGTGGATGAAGTTTGGAGCCTGGGACAGCTGAAGTTAATGCAGAGCTGCCGCTGGAAGTTCAATGCTACTGCCTTGGCCAAATACAGGTGATGCCCACCAGTCACAGAGAAAAACTACTCAGTTCAGCTGCTTCCAATAAAATCATGACTGAAATGGTGTAATTTAATGAGGACACCTGCTTAATCCACAATGGTTGAACTAGAAATTCAGAATCAATTATCAATAACAAAGCACTTAAACCAAAATGTTAAGACACTTACAGAATTGTCAATATACAACTACAAATTTCTAAACACCCTCCTACAAATAAGCCCGAGAAATTCTAATCACACACAGCCACACACACTGACATAGTTACATGAGAATCCACCTCACAGGATGTCTGTGAGCTGGATTTGTGAGAACCCCTTTTGCTCTCTGACACACAAGCCTGTGAAGAAATACCCCATGAATCCGCATATGCACTCTATCCATGTGGTGGGTCCCTGCTTGCTGCACCCAGTGCTGACAGGCCACTGGCTGGATGTAGACTCTGCACAGCATTTGACCATGAGGTCATGCCTAGTCTTGGCAGATATTATGCTGGTGAGGCAGCTTCTGGCACAGTCAGGTCAAGTTTTGGCTCTTTCTAGTCCATAAGTCATTCAATTCTCGTAAGAAATGTATGTGTTCCATTCATATTTTGTGTCAGGACACTCCTTCTTTATTCCAACAGTCTCTTGGTCATCTTCTTCTTTCACACCATGAGTTTTGGGTGAATGCCTGCCCAAGTTTGCTTGTTAGGTGGATCCTCACACAACTGTCTGTACTTGCAATCGTACCTAAAGTGACATTGTTCCCCAGGTCACATTGTCAGGGTGGGACATGCAGGCACACCCATACTCACCATCCTTGCATAACACCTGTTACCCTGTTGCATTCCATATGCTGGCCTTTCATCTCACGCATCAGTGAGCTACAAGGGGAGGGGTGAATGCAAACATGGGTCAAGAGTAAAGCTGAGGCTGAAGCAAGCAGGAAAGGTTTTGGAATAGTGACTAGGCTAGAGAGTGGAGATCAGGTAGAAAACAGTCTGGAAATGTGTGCGGATGAGAAGGAAGAAGAAAATGAAGGATGCACAGAGATGGGTGAATAGAGATTGTATGGTGGAAGTTGTTCTAACTCGGCTCAATGCCTCCTTTGTGTTCCCTGTGCTTTTCAGAGCTTGCTTTGCCTTTACACTGCTCTACTTGTTCACTCAATCCTCTACATCTGCTTCTACTGTAGACCTTGACTAGCCCTCTGTTCTTATTCTCACCCCTCTCTCCTTTTGTGTCCTGTGACAGTCCCCCTTCATTCTGCCCACAGACTTCTGCTCACTGTCTCCCACTCTCTCCCCTTACAGGGCAGAGCTGGGGCGCTGCTGCAATGCCTCAGCCTGGCTGACTGTGACACAGGAAAATGCACCCTTGGACTCCAAACTGGTCTATGATGCCAGTAGCTCCAATAGTTTGAAAGTCAGCAGTGGCTTGCTGGAGATCCTCCCAGAGGTAGGAGTGCTTTTAGGTGGGGGCTACAACTCACAGTCTGCATGCTTTTCTCTTGTACATCCTGGAGTGTGTCCAGCTGGAGGATCTGTGGTAGGTTTTGCTGTAATTCTCTAAGTGAATTTCTACCTGATGTTCTTTATAGAGATCCCCCTTTCCGGACCGTCTCTACAAAACCTGTGCTGTAGTGGGAAATGGAGGAATCCTCAGGAACAGTAGCTGTGGCTCTAAAATTGATGAGCATGAATTTGTAATCAGGTAATTGCTGCCAGCCTGTCCAGGAGAAACCGGCTGGAGGAGAGGGCTTTCATGGGAATTGTGTGAAGGCAGAGAAAAGGGAGACAGAGGAAATGTTCTGAACGACTTTGAAGGTGAGGGGCTGGGAAAATGGTGGATGGTATCACTGAGGGATGGGTAAGACCTCAGGATCTCATGGAACATTATTTCTGATTTCCTTCCTTTGCTTATCACCTTGATCAGGTTTAATCTGCCTTCTACAGACTTCCCTGATGACGTGGGCAGAAAGACAAACATTGTCACTGTGAATCCAAGTATCCTTCTCACAAGGTAATAGGTGTGGTAATGAAAACAGAGGAAAGGACTCTTAACTTTCTTTTCCCCCATATACTGGGTTCTTGAAGAGGCAATCTCTTTTGCCTCTGCTCTGGGTCCCAAAAACAGACAGGCCTTTGCTACTATGCAAACCCTGTCCAAAAAAACTATTGACATCTACTGCCTTGAGATTCTCCCCTCTTTGCAGATGTATACAGAGGAATACTGCAAGACTTGGAGTTATTTGGAGCAGAGTTTGATTGAGACTCTAAGTTGGTTGTTTAGTCTTACTACTAGAGATTTCCAGTTATTCCAGTGAGCTGATCCTCCCCAGGATGATACGAAGACAGGTTGCTGCTGTGGGAACGAGCTCTGATGGGAACTATTAGTCCCACCCAGCTGCATAAATGCTCTTTGTGTTTAGTGAAGAAAATAGGTACTCCTTGTCCTACAGCAGACATCTAAAATAAGACAGATCTGCTGTGATCCCTCCAGTAACTACAAAAGACATTTAGACAATTAGCTCAGATGAAGATGTTTATGTAGTAGATCTCTAAAAGCAGGTAGCATCAATTGTCTCCCAGCCCTCTGCTCTGCCAGTGTGCGACATCATTCTCCATGAATTTTGAGCTCTGGTCCTACAAAGGTTTTTAATTTGAAGACACCTTCCCAGCCTTTTAACCAACTAATAACTGTCAAACTTTCTAGATATTTTCAAGCAGCTTCTCTGGTCTGTGTTAGGTGCACCTAAGCATCTGGAACTCAGATCACCCAAAAGGCACAGACTAGGAGAAAATGGAGGTGAAGAATACAACTGTTCACTACTTTGGGGCACAATAGCATAAGAAGGCAGGAGGGAATGAGGATGGTGTTGGCAGAGGGTGATGGTCCCACATCTCTTGCTTCACAGGTTTCGTGGTTTGGTTGGTCGACGCCTGCCATTTGTGAAGGCAGCAGCTTCCTACGGAAAGACTTGGTTTCTCATCCCAGCTTTCTCCTTCCCTGGATTTAGTGATGTTTCTTACCGAGCGCTCTATGCCATAGAGGATTCTGGCTCCCAGTCCCACGTCTTTTTCTTCCACCCTCAGTATCTGAGTGCTCTAAGCAAGTACTGGTATGATCATGGTTTTCGTGCCTATCGCCTCTCCTCAGGTTTCATGCTGGTGAATGCTGCCCTGGAGTTGTGCCAACACATTACACTCTATGGGTTCTGGCCCTTCTCTTTGCATCCAGATGGCCATGCCCTGCCCCATCACTACTATGACAACGTGCCTTCCAAGAAGTGGATGCACAGCATGCCCAAAGAGTTCTCTTACTATGTGGATATGCACTTCCATGGTGTGCTGCAGCTGCACGTGGGGCAGTGCTAAAGGGTCAGGGCAAAGCCAAAGAAACAGGGTCTAAAGAATATATGGTTTTAAACTCAGAGAGGGCAGGTTTCAATTAGATATTGAGAAGAAATTCTTTACTGTGCAAGTGGTGAGGCCTTGGCACAGATTGCTCAGAGAAACTGTGGCTGCCACATCCCTGGAAGTGTTCAAGGCCAGACTGGACAGGACATGGAGCAACCAGATCTAGTGGAAGCTGTCCCTGTCCATGGCAGAGGTGTTGGAACCGGATGATCTTTAAAGCCCCTTCCAACACAAGTGGTTCTGTGATTCTAAGAACATGGTTTCTGCTGTTGTTATTGTCCATTCCAGGATCTTCTGAGGGGAAGACACAGGCCTAGATGAAAAACTAGAGACTCTAAGGAGGACAAGTATGTTGCCTTCTCTTTTCCACACAGTTCCAATAGAGGGTCATTAAGTAGCATTAGCATTAGATAATTTTAATGTTAATTAATTAGGAGGTGCTAATTGTTGTCTGTTAGGGGTTAATACATAACTAAACTGCTGGTAAATTACTTCCTTTCTTGCCAACAGTGTGACTTTATTAACTGCATTTCAGAATTTGAGTTACTTATCTCAAAAGCTTTCATTTATTTAACACCACTTGTCAATAAACCATTCAATGCTGCCACATTTTTATTATGCCTTGTTGGCTTCTGTTTGCTTTAATCAGACTCAGTGAGACTGATTCTTTTATCTAGTTATCTTACCGGCATTAGTCATAAAGTATTAAGTTCTACCTATTTTTCCAAGCTATGCAGTTAATCTTCATTTGTGCCATTGAAGATTAGAGTTAATCTGTCAGTCCTCATGGTCTGATGGATTGCCAGCTGGGCCCGTGGCTGATGTGGATTGCAGGCTGGAAGGCTCCCAACATGGAGCAGCGTCTCTTCCCCCGGCACATGAACACACAGCAAATCCCTCCTATGGCTGCCGGTGGCTGCCTGCTGATTCAGACAGTTGTTATAGATTAGAAAGATAAATGTTTCCCCACATTTAAGGAGTGGCCAGTAGGGATTTACAAAGGGGAAAATCACACCTCTTGCGGCTGAGGGCCTTCTTAGGGGAGGTGACTGTCTTTGTGGGTGAGAGGAGCAAGGCGGATATTGTTTATGTCTTCAGGAAGGATTTCAGTACTGTGTCCCATAACATCTCCACTGATGAACTGATGAAGTACCATGACCAGTGGACAGTGAGGTGGAGAGCAAACCAGCTGAATGGTCAGGGTTATGATATGGTGAGCAGTGTTACGATGTCAGCTGCAGGCCAGCCACCAGTCAGCAGTGGTGTACTTGATAAGGTCAGCACTATTAAATATCTTCATTAATGATCCCCATGACCAGACAGGGTGCAGCTACAGCAAGCTTGCAGATGATACACAGCTGGAAGGATTTGTTGATACAGTGGTGTGACAGGTTGACCTTGACTGGATGCCAGAAATGAGCTGAGAGCACTGCATCCAGCTCTGAGGGCCCCAAAATAAGAAAGACATGGAACTGCTGGGACAAGTCCAGAGAAGGTCATGAAGTTGGTAAGGGGAGCACCTGCCCTATGAAGAGAGGTTGAGAAAGTTGGTGCTGTTTAGCCTGGACTGGCCACAGGTTGCCCAGAGAAGTTGTAGATGCCCCAGTGTTCAATGCCAGCTTGGACGGGGCTTGAAGCAACCTAGCAGGAGGTGTCACTGCCCATGGCAGGGGTGGGGGAACAAGGTGGTCCTTAAGGTTCCATTCCAGCCCAAACCATTCTATGATTCCATGATTCTATGAAATACTTTGTCCTCATGGCACCAATGCCTCACTGGAGCAGCTCCTTGAATCCCCAAGGAGGCTGAGTGTTATACCTTTGTCCTTCACTTAGCAGGACAAAGCCTGTATCCTACTGCCCCAGGAAGAGCCTTGAGCCATGGATAGGGGACAGGACCTCCCTTCCACAAGGAGAGTGATGGTCAGGGCTTGGCATTTGCCTTGGTAAACACACCAAGGCCTTACACAACATCAGAACTACCTGCATGGTGCCTCTGCTTGCCTCTCATCACTGTCTCCAATTTTCTGAATTAGTGAGTCCATGGAGAGGCTTTGTCAGTAATGGCCCTCAGTGGGGCCAATTAATAGTCCAAGAAACTTCATAATTTCCTTCTGACTTTGCCTTCTTGAGCAGTTTGTTTAAACTCCTCTCAGTAACTGAGATTTACTGATTAAGAACCAAATACACCATGGGGCTCATTAAAATCCTGTCATTTTCTTCAGGTCTTAGAGGATTGTACAGATAATTGGAGCAGTTTCAGGAGAGTAGTGAATGATGAAGACTTCAATGACTATTTAAAAAGAAAGGATTTTTGCTTTTTAAGGATATTTTTATAATTTTTCACTTTACAGAAGAAGTGATAGCAGTATGTTCCAACTGATATTGATCCAGAGGGATCAATAAGATCTGGGTGGGCAGGAAAAGCAGTCTCCTTGAGGCCAGACACTATATCAACAAACTTCCTAATCACCTTCCTGTTATCTGTCCCCTGGAACTCCCATCACTTTTCCCTGTATCAGACTTCTCCACTGAAATCTGCAGCTTCAGTGGGATGTTACAGGTCCTTTGCACCAAATCCCACCTGCTTTGCTCAGAGAACTGCCTGCACACAAGCACGGGAGGATTTATCTTCATTGCCAACAAACAAAAGTTACACACAATACAACTTAATGAACAGGAAAACACTCCCTAACTGCTAAGTCCAAGCTGCATCTAGTGCTGTCCAAAAGGGACAGTGGGACAAGAACTTTTTTAGGCAGAGAGATAGGAAATGTGAGATATAAACACAATGGTGTAGATTAAAGAGTGAATCAGGCTTCAGAGAGATAAGGCAAGCTTCTAACTCCCTATAGCTTAAAGTAGAAGCTAGTTGGGACATGTATAAATGAACAAAAAGGAAAGGAAAGAGGAAATCTGGGCACACATCCAGATAATCTGTCAAAAAGATGCCCTCTTAGACATGGTCATTTAATCAGAACAGGTGGGAACACCTGAAAGATGAAGTAGATTAAATATGCCACGTAACATCCAAGGACTGGTAGTACAAATACATGGGAGATCAGTATTTCTTCTCCTGTGATTTCCAGAAATTCCCATTCTGGCATGGTGGAAAAACTTTGCCATTTTATTAAAGGTACTGAATTGTTTCAGCTGATGAAAATGTATTCAAATTCTTTTAAATGTTGAAAAGAGTTGTTCACCTTTCTAGACACACCTCAGCTGTCTGACCATAAACATCCAGTGCGACTTTTGGGGACCCCAGTGTACCTTAGGTGTTTTCTTGGGACCAGCAACTATTGGAGAATACCTGTGGGTTACCAGAGCCCCTCAGAAGCTGTGACTAGAGTCTTGGAAGAGGGTCACAGGGCATTGATGCTGGCACCAGGTGTCTGAGTTCCTGTAACTGCAGATATTTGTGTCCCACAACCAAATTCAGTTCTGAACAGCTTTCTTTTCCAAAGGAAGAAAAAGGACACACAATCACCCAAAAGAGCAGTATATTAAAACAACAGAGGACAAAACCAAAAATAATTTTAAAAGCTTTGATTTAGATCTTAGTCTTCATTTCTTCTTTGTTTCATTTTTATTGGCATTAATTACTGCATTTCCGGCTAACAGCATTAAGAAAACATTTTGTATCTTACACAGAGCCCTATGCCTCCAAAACATGTCCATTACACTCCTCAGACTTTGCAGAAAGCAAATCCCTCTGAGGTGTTGACCTCTCTTCACTGGTTTAGATAGTGGTTTAGGTGATTGCATGCATCATAGGAAGATTCATGCACCATAAACATCTGCTATGCACCCTTTAGAAACAGGGACTGAGGGTTATAAAATAGCTCAGGATGCAAGGGACTTTGGTGGGTTTGCAGTACAACCTGCCAGGAACAGGATCAGATCAGGTTGATCCAGTCTGATCTTGAAAACCTCCAAGAGACTGTACAACACTTTTGGGTGACCTGTACCATTGCTTGGCTGAGCTCATAGAGAAAATTGTTTTCCTTATGTCCAGGGTCCAGGATTGATTTCTCCTTTTTCCTCCCAATATGCATCACAGTGATGGGGCTGGGCTCTTCACCGTCTCCAGAAGCAGTGGGCACCCATATGTGAAGGCTCAGTCCAGACCTCCTTTCCTGGTACATTGCCCCCTGCCCTCCTCTCTGAACTCACAGAGAACCCAAGCACAACATCACAGCCTTGTGGGGGACAATTTCTTCAGTCTTTTCTTCACTTCAGCTTTGGAAGAACCTCCAGACACAAGCACTGAGGAACTTCCCTGTATTATAGAGTGGTGACATGGATGCAGACACCTCTGAGTGTCATACAAGGACCTCTGGGTCAGCTCAGTTCATGACTCTGGAGAAGTGCAGTGAATGCAGACATTTCTGGGAAACCAAAATTATTATAGATATAATTTGAAAAGCACAATAAGTTTCCCATGGAAATGTCCAGGGGGTGATCTAGAGCTGTGAGCAGCCTTGATTCCAAGCAGCACCCTTCTGAAAGCAGAAGGACCCTGCCTTCCACCCTCAGGTTGTCCCCACAGCCTCATGGGGAGCATCCTGGGCAGGCTGAGTTCTGACCCCAGGAGGCAGCAGAGACCCAAGCACACAGCCAACTAGCGTGCAGAGACCCTGCTCTGAAGTACAGTTCTGGGCACTCCTGGGTCCACACCTGGCTGAACAGCTCTGCAGTCATCCCTGGGAGAAGGAAGCCATTATGCCCTGTCCCTCTGACAGGGCAGAAGGGAAACCCTGTTCTGGAGCATGTTCTCCACAGTAAGAAAACACTGAGATTCCTCCTTCCAGATCATATCTACCTGGATCGTTTCTATTGCAGAGGAGATGTTCTAAGGCAGATGTGTCTTTCTGTAGCACTGTGAAGTTGCCATGAGCTCCCTCCATTCCAGGAACTCATCCCAGCTCAGCAGCAGAGCATCAGCCTCAGGCTGCACCTTCCCCACCCCCTCTGGGCTGCCTTGAGCTGAGGGGAACCTGCTGTCAAAGAAACTGAAGTAATCACTGATGTAGCTCCCTCAGCTGCAGGGAGACACATTTCCAGAGATGTTCTTTCTCCTACCAGAGACAGTTACGTCCACTAATCACCTGTCTAGGTTCATGAATCACCTGTTCCTGTCTTACTGTTAAACAGGACACCCGGACAAGTGGCAAGGAGGGATCTCCTTTCCTTGTGTTGAGGGAAGGGATTCAGCTGAATCAACCAATGTGTCTCATCCTGGGTTTGTAGTCCTGGGGCTGAAAGGAGACTCAGCTTTAACTTTACACTGATCCCTGCATCGAATTTCCTCTTGAAAAATCTCTTCTAGAGTTGTCCTGTCTGGTTGTGTGAGCAGACCTGACTCACACAGCACGCTCACAAAATCAGGACCTGCCCTGAAAGGGGTTTCTCCTTCCTCCCGGAGTATCTTCCCGCGGTGCCATGGGGAGCTGTCCATGCAGGCTGGGTGCTGATCCTGGCAGGCATGAGTCTCTGCCCCGGCAGACAGCTCCCCGGGGCACTGGGATCCTGCTCTGAAGGACAGCCCCGGTCACCCCTGGGTGCACACATGGCTGAACACCCCTGGAGACGATCCTGGCAGGAGGAAGATGTCATGTCCTATCCTTTGACAGTGCAGCACGGAAAGGCTGCTCAGGAGCACCTTCTCCTCCTCTGCATAAACTGTGGTATGTCCTCATTCTAAGAAATGCTTCCAGGTTACTCATCCGCATTGCCCTGCAGCCAGAGACTTACTGTGTAAAGGTCTGAGAAGATTTCTTTGGCAGTGAGATTTCCTCTGTCCTCCCACACCAGACTTTTGAACCTCTCTGCCTTGTTCATATCCTCATGGAGCCTGCTCCTTGACAGAGCTTCCACGGGCTCCTTCAGTCCCAGGAGCCTGTTCCAGCTCAGCAACAGAGCATCAGCCCAAGGCAGCACTTTCCCTGCCCACCACCAACCTCCCTTGAGGTGTTTTCAGAGCCCCAGGGCTGACAGCTCCTGGAATGCTGCAGGTACGTCCTGGGATTTGTAGATTGTAGCAAGGTGACATGTTTTACTCAGTGTTCCTCTCTGAACATTGGAGAGACTGCCTTTGTAAAGAGTGATTTGTTCTCCAGAACATGAGAGGAGGACATTTTCCCCTCCGTTATCTCCTATCCCTGTCCTGTTGCCAGGCAGGACACCTCAGCCATGACAGGCAGGGATCATATCCCCTCAGGTAAGAGGATACCACTCCGAGGGAAAAATCCCTCTCCACATTGCCATGACTGTCCCCTCCCAGCCTCCTGCACAACCAGTCATCTCCAGGGCCACAATCCCTGGCAGGAAGTTTAGAGATACAAGGTGAGGGGCCCTGGGGAGACAAGAGAGGTCCCTTCATTTCCAGTGCAGGCTGAGCAGTACAAGAAAGCAAATGTGGTTTCCTGCCCCACCCAGCGCAGTAGTGACGTGTGTACCCAACTCCCACACGTACGAAGTACCTGCAGCTACAAAGTGTTTGCTCAGAAAAGGCTGCAGGTCTGCCTGGAGTTGCAAGGAAGTCTGAGCCTTCCATGCTGGAAGGACAGGGCATTTCTCTGCTGACACAAAGAGAGGAGGGTGTGATCCCTTCTCAGCTCCGCAATATTACTTTCCTACTTCTTGGTGCACCATGCAAATTCCTCTTGGGAAGCCTGCAATGCTCCTCTGGATGCTGGTCATCAACTTTTCTGCACTCCCTAAAGGTGAGAGCTCTCCCTTTCATGGGAAGAGGACACAGACAGGGAGTGGGGAGGGGGGTTATTTCCCCCTGCCTGGGATCTGTATAATTCCCCAAATACTTTGCCCTTTCCTGCATTCCCATAGGATGTGTGGAGGTTGGGGGACCAATAGAAGGATGTGATGACTTAGCACAGCTTGCAGGAGGCAGACAGAAACTAGGCTAAATCCCTCATGGATCTCCACTCATCCTGGGACTACCAGGTGCAGTGAGCTCCTGTCTGCCCTCTGCCTCCAGTCCCTCCTGCTTCACCCCAGGGCACTGATCTCACCTACACAAGCAAAGTGAAGCACCACAGCAAAAAGAATGGAAAGAGAGCTAGACATTCCTGTGGATGCAAGTGGAAGAAGAGGAGGGCTACCGCTGGGAAGGATGAGTGGAGCAGGGGATGCTTCTCTTTCTGCTGAGCCAGGACTGGAAGAGCCTAGTGGAGCCCAGGAGGGTCCCAGCTGTGACTTGTACTCCCACAGGGAGGCCATGGGCCCACAATGGGTGCAGATGATGAGCCCAGCATGCTCAGGCCACCTCTACCCATGCAGTGTCTGGAACTGGTTTGCCTCCTGGGCTGATGTTCCCAGTGTTGCTGTGGGGGGTGTGACAGGACCAGAAGTGTCACAGGCTCTGTCTGCCCAGTTCTTGACTCCCAGAAGGGAGAGACAAGACCTGAGTTCTGCTTGCCTTTGTGTCCTTTTGGGGTTTAGTTCCTCTCTCCCTGCCCCGAAACAGAAGGATGTGACCCTAAAGAAGATGGTTCCTTGGGTCCTGACCTTGTCCTGCACAGCATTGCTGGGAGGTGAGAGTCATGAGGGAAGGGGCGATATTGGGACTGAGAAGGCTTAGGCTGGCCCTGCACACCTTGGCCCACCACTGCCCAACTCTAAATGACACCACATAAGGTGAATCCATCATCCCCCTTCAGGTGGGGTGGAATGCTGGTGTACTGCAGATGAAGGAAGATTTCAGATGTGTTTCTGAGCATGGACGAAGGGGACAGCATGCCTAGACAAAGCCAGTAACTGCTCCAAGGAGCTGCACACAATCTCACTCTGAGCAACTTGGGTATTTTCTAGGGCCAGGCCATTTCTTTGGAAGATTTAAGAGCTCCAAGAGAAGGTTAAAAAGCTTTTTGTCCCTCTGGCACTCATGTGCAACTGACAAATCAGTTCCCTGTGTGTCCATGCCCACAGTCTGTTCTCTGCACCCTCTGTGCATGGGGATGTGTGTTCAAGTAAAGCTGGTGAAAGGAGCAAGTGGACTGGAAAGGGCTGGGGACTCCGTGCTCTCCTTCTGCCAAGCTTCTGGATTCATATTTAAAGATACAACCTGTTAACCATCAGCTACACAGATTCTTGTGAGTCTCTTGCCACGGCAGTTCTTTCGGCTGTGGCATCTGGACAAGCCACTGCCTTCAGGCATATCTTCTGGAACTAAGGCCAAAATTCTGGGTTTGTGCATCCTACAACCCCAGGATGGACTACTGCACCCATGAACTTTCTCACAGACAGTTGAATCTCACACCTGCCTTATGTCTTTCCAGGTATCCTTTCCACCATAAAGATGGTGGCATCTGGTCCTAAGGCAGGGGAGGTCTCCGGATCATTCTCTCTCACCTGCTCTGTAACGGGAACACCTCTGGACAGCCCCCGATATGACTGGAATTGTGTCCGTCAGACCCCAGGAGGGCATCTGCAGTTTGTAGGCTGGATCTATCCTTTTGGGAATAACACAGGCTATGCCCCAACCTTCCAAGGCCGAGTCACCTTTTCTGCAGACAAAATCAAAAGCAAGGTCTCCTTGCAGCTGGATGCCCTTACAGCCTCGGACACAGCCACCTACTTCTGTGCCAGGCAGCACACGGTGATGCCAGTGCAGGGAGAGGAAGCACAGAAAGGGGGAGGGCTGCAGTGGTGACAGGGCCCTTGCTCAAAATGACAGTTGCCTGGACTAGCTCTGGGAAATATCAGTGAGATTTGTGATCAACAGATGCTGGAACTCCCAATCTATCCACGACTAACTGATTTTGCAGTAAAATTTTACATTTATAATGGAAGTTGGATATAAGTTATATAGTTTGGATATAGTTTGTGTAAGACCCAAGGGCAGGTCAGTCACCAAAACCCTCAGACAGCACAGACTCTTCACCTCCATTCACAGACTTCCCTACTATCACCACGTCCTCCTCACAGCTACCCTGGCACTTTCAATCCCAGGAGAATGGGAGCAGAGGGACCATCCCAGGGCATCTGTCTGGGCAGGGATGTTGTTGAGGCAGTGTGGGAGCTGTGGGGGAGCACATGGCTCCTTCTCTGTGCAGCCCAAACCTGCCTCAGCTGCAGGGAGCATGTCTTTCTTAGGCATGGTGCATCTTTGTACTCAGATGTTGAGTTCTCAGCTTCAGAAATAAATTCTCCTAAATCTTTCCACTGCCTGGGATTTTGGGGGTCACTGCGTGCATTTAAACCCTTACTCCCTCCCAGTACCAGGCCTCAGGCATTCAGTCTATGCCGTAGCTGACCCTGTATCCCCTGGTCTCCCAGTTGCCCCATGTGCAAAAGGGCCTCTCTGCCAGCTGCTCCAGGCCTCCGGCCTTCCCACTAGCTGAGCAGAGCTCCAGTTGAAATTCCTGCTCCCTCTTTCCAGTAGCCTAATCTCAGAGTCCCTCCTCTCTCCAGTACCTGGTCCAGACTAAGGACTGCGTCACCTCTTGGCTCCCAAGCCTCTTATCCTACTCACTGTCTAGTCTGGCTTAATATTCAGTGCTGACTGCACACACTGACACACACACACACGACAGGCGTTCACTCCAGTCTCTGCAGCTGCTGGTACCCCAGACACAGGCTTTCTTATGACCTATGGTTTCCCATCCAATTGCTGGCACCACCATGGCCCAGGAATTTATGATCCATGATCTCTTTTCCAGTTGTTGGCACTTAGATCTTCATACACACACACGTACACAGAATAGAGTTCCCTCATGTAAGAATATAGTTAGAAGTGGATTTTAATAGAAACACAGGGCAGACTGTAGAGATAACATGCAGGACATGGCCAAACAAACTGACAAGACTCCAGTGTACAAAACTGGTCCTTTTTATCCCTTTTCCCTGCTTTCCCACATTTGTGTCTCTCTGCATCACTTTAATCCCTCCTTTTTTCATCTTCTTCTCTTCCCTTAATTCTCCTTTTTCCTTGTATTCTCACAAACCTCTTAGAGCACTTTATAATAAGGTATATTCACACCCAAATTTTCCCGTTATCTAGTAAGTCAGTATCTTATCATCCTCTTTTTGTTTGAAAGGCACCCAGACACTGTGATAAGAGTTTCTCCGTTTCTTAACAAGGATAGGATAGGATAGGATAGGATAGGATAGGATAGGATAGGATAGGATAGGATAGGATAGGATAGGATAGGA
>JAWWEU010024669.1:0-31364 GCA_035583155.1 Acropternis orthonyx | reverse complement strand
CTGCCAGGAGGGGGGAGCCGGGGGGGGGTCGGGCTCTGCTCCCAGGGAACAGGGATAGGAGGGGAGGGAACGGCCTCAGGCTGGGCCAGGGCAGGGGCAGGTGGGATATTGGGAAAATGTCTTTAATAAATAATGTAAATAACAATAATAATTTAATATAGCATTACATATGCTAATAAATTATTCTAGATAAATTATATGGTTATGTAGAATTATAGAATTATAATAATTGGTATTATTATTGCTATTAAGCATTATTATTACCCTTTTCCTCCCCTTCCCTTTTCCCCACAGCCTCCCCCACGGGCACCAGGGGTCTCACTCCCAGGATATTGTTTCCCCTTCCCTGCGGGCACCTCCAGCTGTCCCATTCCATGTGTTTATCTTTGGAGGATCTGTCTCTGCTGCCAGGACACAGCCAGGAGCAAACTAAAAATGAAAAACAAACATCCAAAGCATCTTCACTCCAAAGAAAAGGTATTTGACAATTTTTGGTTTTAATTCCGAAGGACTCAGTCATGCAATTAGCCCTCGGGATCCCCCATGGAGCAGCAAATCCCTATTTCCTCGGCTCATCGCAAGGAATTTGCTTTATTAAACTTCATTTATTACTGACTAAACTCCTATGGTTTGTCTTGTCCTCTTCCCACCCCATGCGGCTCCCACAGCTCACGTGAGGCTGTGGGGAAAAGGGAACGTGGGGAAAATAATGCTTAATAGCACTAATAACAAACTATTATCTCTCATTTCATTCCCTTGAAGGTTTCAGCTCTGCCACACTCTTGGGAAATTAATGTCCATGGGGTTTAATTCCAGCGGCAGGGATGTAGCCCAAGGAGAAAGGCAGGAGGGAGAGGTTGGTGTTCATGTGTGAGAGCTTGCAGTGGCCATTCCTGGGATAAAGAATTCATCCAAGGAGAGCTCAGCCGCCCTCCATCCCCTCAAACTGAGAACAGGATCGTTCCCAGGATTTTCCTTGGGAGCTGGATAACACTGGCCTTTCCTGGCTTTAGTAAAACCTATTGTACCCCCAGTTTTCACTTCAGTTTTTTCAATTCTTCTTCTTCTTCTTCTATGACTTCTACTTCTTCTTTTACTTCTTCCTTTTTCAGAAGCACACCAGCAAAATAAGGGGTGAAATTTCAGGGCAAACAACAGAAAATAAAAGAAAACAGAATGGAATTGGCAGAAAGGGGGAAAAAACACCAGTAGGTTTCTGGTTTGTTCTTTATTATTTTTGTTTTAAGCAACTGTAAAACCAAATAAAAAATTCCTTTCCAAGGCTGCACGATGAGAAGTATTTCCAGGAAAAAACACGGTCCTCCCAAACAATGATTCCACACTGGTGTCCTTGCCCCACCACCAACATTTGCAGGGTCGACCTTTGTCACTAAAAAAGATAATTGGGGCGGGAAGAACACGATTAATCATGTTTTAATAATTCCCTTTGATTCCGATGATCCTTCCCCTCGGCTGCCTCCCGGCTCGGGCTGACTCAGGGTGCCAGAAATGCCCTTCCTGCTGACAGGCTGCTTTTCCTCTCCCCAGGCCCATTAATCACGTCCCTGTGCCACGCAAAGCTCTTGCGAGACATTCCCGGAGCGATAAGGGGATGGAGACATGGAGACCTTTCCCTTTCCCTCTGGCTCTGACTCACCCCTGTCGCTGTCACCCTGCGGGCACAGGGACACCGGGAGCCGCTACTTGGAATAGTTGTCCTGACCTGTGCGTGTCAACAGGGGGGATTTTTGGCTTCTTTGAGGGGGTTTTGGAGAGGAGGTTCCTCTGCTGGAATGCTGGCAGTTATCCATGAGGGAATAGAATGCAGTGGAATATAAAATAATAATGTACTGTAATGTAATTAACAGAGAATCATAGAATAATAGGATCAAAAATGGTATCATTATCTGATCCCCAAGAAGCAGATGTCTGCTCTCCTACAGAACTCTGCTGAAATCAGAGGGATTGCTCACAGATTTAGGACACTGGTCATGAAATCAGGACCTTGCTCATGGCTTTAGGAACTTGGTCATGGTCTTAGGACTGTGCTTATGGGTTTAGGTCCTTGCTCGTGGGCTTGGGACTTTCCTTATGGTTTTAGGAACTTGCTTGTGGGTTTAGGAACTGACTTATGGACTTGGGATCTTGTTTGTGGGTGTGAGACCTTGCTCATGGGCTTAGGGCCTTCCTCATGGGCTTGTGACCTTTCTCGTGGGCTTAGGAATTGGCTCATGGATTTAGGACCTTGCTCATGGGTTAAGGATCCCACTGAGCACATCCCAGTGCCTCCACCCCCTGGCCTTGGTAGGGGATGAAGGGAAAGGCCTCTCGCTGAACTGCAATGCCTTGGAAAGGCTGAGGCCCCTTGCAGGATGAGCCCTGGCAGAGGATTTGGGAGCACCACCCCCCGCAGTGGGAAACACAAGGACTCCAAGTACCAAACGGATCGATTTTTACGAATACATTTATTAAGAACCACTGAAAACACTTTCTGTTCAGGTTTTATTGGTGTTACATCCAGAAAGCAACACACAGCGTTATTCCACAGGTGGGATAAGCCTTTCCTTGAGTCCAAGTGTTTAATTCTGGCCCAGGAAAAATAAAACACTCATCCATGAAAACTCCCTTGGACCGGGATGAATGTCCTGTCTCCTGGGTAAGACAGTCCCATTCCTCTTTGCTTTACACATGGGACTCACGGGTCCCTCAATAACTCCCTAAGGAGGACATGGATCAAAATATTCCTGCTTGGGTTTGTGGCAGGAAGAAAGGGAAACGTGAGATTATCCATGTGGAATTGCACATGAGGAAATATTCTGCTGGAGAGAATCCAAACTAAACCTCAGCACAAATCAGTGCCTTCCCTGGGCCGGACCCACCACCGTAGTCCACTGTGTTGCAACAGAAATCAGGATTAGCACTTTTTCTGGAATAAATGACACACCTCAGGTTTGTACCAGCTCTGATCCCGCTCTTGTGCTTCCTTTTCCCTTGTTTATGCCATTACATCCAATAATTACCTGACACCTTAGTAAAAACTAAGGCTGTCTTTTCCCACACTGATCCCGAGTCGGCATAATTTGATGTATGTCAGTTGCCCCCCTGATTCTGATGGCATAATTAATTGGCTTCATTTATTCAGTGCTCGGATAACACAGACAGGGGAGGAATTTTCTGCAGGATTTCCAAGAATCCCACTGCTGCATTCTTCCACTTCTCCCAGCCACTGTGCAGAGAAAAGAAAGCACAGACAGAGCATGGAACACATTCCTATCAGCTGCATTTTCCTGTGGTGTGTTTTCACCTTACAATGGAGCCCCAAAGACGAAAAAATAACAGCAGGAAAGGGTTTTTCTCCACACATGGAAGAACAGGATGCAGGTCGCTGCCTACTGCAAACTCCTTTGTGTTCAATTCCCATTCCTGGAGCGATTAAGCCTCAAGGACACAATAAACCCAGCAGAAACGTCAGGAAGCTGCTGTACCCTTGGAATCACATGTCTGTTCTTTTTGAGCACCTTTTTGCCCTGCAGAGCCTGGATAAACCAGGACGGAACGCCGCTGGATGGGAAGCAGGTCCCTGTGCCCCTCAGGACTTTTGGGAAGGGTTCCTGCTGAAATGGCTGGAAGAGGCTTCGTTGTCAGGAAGGGCTCCATGAAGTTGGGGAAGTACCTGGGGAGCCACTTTGCCCTGAGAAAGCATTTAGTGTGGAGTTACAAGTTTTACACATACCAAATAGCAAATGTCCAACATCCAGTGTGTTCCTTACACGGGAAGGGAGGGAAAACACTCTCAGCTTGGAGCCCAAGCAGCCAGGAAGGGCTCCTACCCAAAAAGAATGATCCAACAGGAAAAGTCCAGCCTCCCACCCGGTTGCTGCCAAGGAGAGCATTGTTTTCTGTATTTTGAAAGTGGATTTAGGTTGGATACGCTGGAAACGGGTAGGTGGTTCTTCCAAACACAGCTTTTCCTACCTTTTTTTTCCGTACAGGTGCTGCCTTGGCTCCTTGCTGAGCAGTTTTCCCAGTGCTGAGGTGACAGAATTTTAATAAAACCCCCCAAAATAAAACACTCAAACCCACCCTGCTTGTGTCTGCAGGGGCCAGTTCTCACCCTGGTGAGACACATCCGAATTTCAACTGCTTTTCCAAGAGAACAAAACGAATCCAAAGGTGGAATGCAGCCGTGGGGAGAGGAGGGGGACTAGTGCTTTGGGGATGGCAAAGGAGGAGGGGGTTGCAGGAGAGCTGGGAACGAACTGTTTTCCTTTAGGAATCCGAACCAATCGTTGTAATTTGCCTTTTTGAAGCACGGCGAGCTCCTGCAGAGCCGAGGAGAAGCCCTGGCAGGTAAATCCCCCCCCCCATTCCCTCTTCCCTCCTGGAGCAGCAGGACCCGCACACTGAACGCACAGCATGCCCCCCTCTCCCCCTTTTATTTCCATTTTTAATCCCCCCCAGCGCTCCATCCCCGCCTCCCTCCTACCTGCGCTCCCCGCCCTGCCCGCGGCTCTCGGGCTGCTCCGGCACCCAGCAATAATTATCGGCCGCGCTCTTGGCCGGCCGCTTCTCCTTGTTGGCTGCCCTCCTCCTCCAAGCCACGAGGGCCAGGGCGAAGGCCAACAGGAGCAGGATGGCCACGAGGCTCCCCAGGATGTAATAGAGGAGCAGCCGGGGGCCGTCGGCGCTGTGCTCGGAGCCGGGGGCCGGTCCCGCGGCCGTGGGGGCGGGCGGTGTCCCCCCGGAGGGCATTCCCAGAGTCTGCGGGACGCTCGTGGTCCACGAGGCTCCCGCGCTCCGCGGGATGCTCGTGGTCCACGAGGCGCCCGTGCTCCGTGGGGCGCCGGCGGTCCCCGGGGGGCTGCTGGGGACGTCGGAGGGCTCCTCCCCGGCGGTGGCTGCGGGTCGGCAGCCGTGTCCCACCTCCTCCGGGAGGAAGCCGGGCGGGCACACACACTCGTAGCCGCCGGGCAGGTTGCGGCAGGGCCCGGGGCAGGGATCCCGCAGGCACTCGTCCACATCCAGGCAGGAATCCCCGCCCGGCTGGCGCTGGTAGCCGGGCCGGCAGGCGCAGCGGAAGGAGCCGGGGACATTGATGCAGAGCTGCGGGCACACCCCGGGCTGGGCACACTCGTCCAGGTCGTGGCAGTGGCGGCCCCCCGGCCCCCCGGGCCGGTAGCCGTGCGGGCACAGGCACACGAAGCCCCCGGGCGTGTTGCGGCACTGGTGCTCGCACGGCCCCGACACGCACTCGTCCACGTCGAGGCAGCGCCGGCCGTCGGGGGCCAGCGCGTATCCAGCCTCGCAGCCGCACTGGAAGCCGCCGGGAAGGGCCCGGCAGGTGCCCTGGCAGGGGTTGGGATGGCAGGAGTCGTCGGGCACGCAGGAGGCCATGTCGGCAGCCAGGGAGTAGCCGGGGTGGCAGGAGCAGCGCGGGGGCTCTCCGGGCACCTCCAGGCAGCGGTGCTGGCAGCCCCCGTTGCGGTGGGCGCAGGCCACGGGGCACAGGGGCCCGGGGGGGTGCCAGGCGAAGCCTCCCCCCTCCAGCGGCCCCTTGCAGAGGGCGAAGGCCGGGCGCTGGCCCACCTCGCAATCCACCTCGGCCAAGGTGCCGAAGGGAGCGGCGGCCAGGCGGGAGCTGCGCACCCCGAAGGGGGTGGTGTAGCTGACCCGGCCGTGCCCCGCCAGCGGCAGGAGGCCGCACATGCCCTGGAAGCTGAACTTGCAGAGGAAGGCGGGCAGCGGGAGGCGGCAGGAGCCGTCGGCCCAGCCGCCGGGGCCGTGGGTGCCGTCGGGCCGCAGGCTGGCGCAGCGGGCGCTCGTGCAGGTCATCGACGGCTCCGACGCCCACGCCGAGAAGTTGCCGGGCTCCCCTCCGGCCACCCAGGAGAAACCCCGGAGCGGCTCCTGCGGCCGGACGCAGTGTCCCCGCTGCAGCCACAGCCCGATCCAGGCCGGGCCGAGCCATCCCGCCGCCTCCAGCAGCTCCCGCAGCCGCCCGGCCTCGCCGGCGCTGCCCGCGCTCGCCAGGTTGCCGCCGTTGTGCCGGCAGCGCTCCTGGGCAGCCTTCCAGACCCGCTCCTCCCGGTGCAGGGTGTAGCAGGCGTTGTCGGCACACAGCACCTCCACCTCCTCCTCCCCGCCGGACCCCGGCACCGCCAGCGCCAGCAGCGGCAGCAGCAGCCGGGCCAGGGCCATCCCGCCGACCGCACGGACGGACGGACGGACGGAGGGACTCGGCAACGCCGGCTCACATCCCCTCGTCCCGCCGAGCTCGCCCTACGCGCATCCTGTGCTCCCGGGTCTCCTATTTATCACCGGAGGCCACAGCTTCCTGTAGCGTGGTTTGGCTCCTGGTCGTTTGTTGGTCCCTCGCTGTCTTCCCCTTCCCCCCGGCACAGCCGGCTCCCAGCTCCCATCCCAAAAGCTTCGGCAGCTCTGACTGGCGACGCTTATCTAAGGGGAAAAACTCTCCCCGTTGTTGGTTTTTTTTTTTTTTTTTTGTAGGGTTGTTTTTCAAGGGCTCGACTTACTCCCTCACTCAGCAGATGATTTTCTAACCCCTAATAGGGTCCGAGAGTTTGCAGGCATGTCTTGCTAAAAGGGGAAGGAAAACAAGCAAAATAAAAAGCCGTGGGATCCCTGGCTATCAGCCCCTAAAAAGAGACGGAATATTTGGCGCCGTTTCCCCTGCACATGCGCGACGCTTCCAGAGCATTTTCCCCCCTTCTTCGTGTGCTTTAAATAGATGGACGAGCCCTGGAATAGGAGCTGGGTCGTGGGAAGGTCCGGGCTGCCAGGACAGAGCCAAACTCCGATGCCGTCTGGAGCAAACCCTGGTCAGCGCTGGCATCGCGTGGGTGAGGGTTCGCTGTGGAATCCCAGAAGGGGTTTGGCTGGCAGGAGCCTTGAAGCTCATCCAGTCCCACACCCCGCCATGGGCACACCTTCCGCAGATCAGGATGCTCCAAACCCTGTCCAACCTGGCCTTGAGGCCAAGATGCTCCGCTAACAACTCCCTGATGCCCTGCGGCGGGAGGGAAGGCAGGATGGTGTCTCCAGCCACGGTGCTTTCCGCTGGCTCCTTGGAGACCCTGGGATGAAGATGAGCTGGTAGATGCTTTGATGACACATGCCAAGGAACGCCAGTCATCTGAACACGTGGCAGAGCAGGAGGAGGGATAACAAGTGACCAAAATGAGCTTAAAAATAGCTCATCTCTTATGGTCCATCCACCCTTCTGCATCCCCAGGAGCTTCTCCTGGAGCTTCCCTCTGGCAGCAGCCAATTCAGGCTTTAACCCTTTGACCTGGGAGCCTGTCGTACCTTTTCCTGCTTGGCAGGCACCAGTCACAGCCATGAATCCCCTGTTCACTCCAGGATTTGTTGGTTTATGTGGATTTTGTGTGCTGAGTTGTCTCAGTAACCAGAGGAACTGACACGAGGAACCCCTTCATTCGCTTCCCTTCTAAACAGAAAAGCTGCCAAAAATCCCACTACTAAAGATTGCATCTTCTGTGGTCATTCCCCAGACCTGTCCGTGTACAGAATTCCTGGGAGAGCCCTGTTTGCTGGGATATCTCCTGGCATCCCCTATCTGAGCAAAGGTCCAGAGATCCACAGCTAATGCTCCGAAACCAGAACATTTTGGGTCAGCAGGCACCCAAAAAACCTGGAGTGAGAGGGGAAAAAAATCACCTGGTTGCCATTTTTGAATTGGGTTTATTCAGAATTTCAGAAAGGGGGGGAATTTCTTCTGACTTGGAAGGAATAAGAGAGCTCAGCACAAAAGCATTTCCCTGCTGCCAGCCCAGGACTGTTACAAAAACACGGCTCGTGTTTTCCCTTTCCAGCTGGTCCCACAAGTCCCAACCAACAACTTATTTCAACAATGCAAACCATCATTTTTTTGTCCGTTTTTCTCTATCCCATGAAGAAAAAAGTGCCCATTTCTAACTATAGGTCCTCTGGACATTCCCAAACTAGGTTTATGAAAAATCCCCCAAATACTCTAAATGTAATAAAAACACTTAAATATAATTTCTAGGTGCAGAACCAAAAGGTCATTCCAGGGTAATTAAAGAATCGCTGGTGATGTTCTTCATTGGGATGTGTAGGAAGTCCACATGAAGTCAGGGCTCCTGTCCCAGGGCAAGAGTGTGGTGTCTTTTGGTTTGCAAAAATAAAGCTAAAAACCTTTCCCAGTGGCTTTATTACAGTTTCCCCCCCAATAAATATTTGAATATCCTTGTTTACAAACAGTTCCATGGACAGGAAACCTCCCCCTCCCATAACTTTTCAGTCAGACCTCCATCTGGAAAACTTATGCCAATATTTTTACCCACAGCTTTGGCAAGAGAGACGTTTTTGGTGAGTTAAAAACACATTGCGCTTCTTATATTTTTATTAAATACTCCACACTCTTTAAACTTCCTTCTCAGCCTGATGTTTTGAAAGTCAAAGTCGTGGTCCATAATTTAAAAAGGCGTTTGCTTCCTTGGCTGAACACATCTCTAAACCCCCGCCTCGCTTAATAATCAAATCCGAATTATCTTCTGGAGAGCAGAATTCCTGCTGGAGGGCGCGCCGTGCTTAAAATAAACCCGAATTAAATTAAAACCCCGTTTAAAAATCGGCCCGGGGGAGGAACTGGTTAACGAACTGTTGCTCCGAGGCTAAAGAAGGAAACATGTGCTGTGAGTGTGACATCAGCAGGGGCTGTTTGTGCCGCTCCCGAGGGTTGGGATGAGGGACAATGGGGCCGGGGAGGGGGGACACCTGCGCCAGCAGCCAGCCCAGAAGAATAGGAGGAACTGGCCTTCCTCTGGAGACATCTCCAAGGCCACGGCGCTGGCTCCGTGCTGGGAGCAGCCTGGCAGCCCTGGCAAGGCACTCGGGATGGGGGGCAGCGCTTCAATCCGTGACATTTCGGCAATCTGGGCAATGTGGAGTGTGGTTGTCCCCCGCTAATGCCAAACGTGCCTTGCTGGATATTAAGGCTTTGGCCACCTACTTTTAAACGCTGTCAGGACTTTTTCCGGCTGAATATTTCGGGAGGCTGATGCCCCATGGCCAGTTTGGGAGCCTCTTGCTAAGAAGCAGGAATTAGCAGGGCAGTAATGGGAATAAAATGCAAATACCAGGAAGAGGACGTTGCTTTATTTAGGTTTTTTGTCGTTGTTATGATTGAGGCAGCGCCGCCACCGTGGACTTGGGGCCGGTTTATTCCTTCAGGCAATCCCTGTCCTTGGAGGAAATGTGTGAGTCACGGAGAAAATATATGACTCATATAATGTACATATGTATATATATATATATATACACACACATGTGTGTCCCTTCTACTCTGCTCAGGTGAGACCCCACCTGGAGTCCTGCACCCAGCCCTGGGGGCCAGCACAGGAAGGACGTGAGGCTGTAAGAGCAAGTCCAGAGGAGGCACCAAGATGATCAGAGGATGGAGCAGCTCTGCTGGGAGGAAAGGCTGGGAGGGATGGGGTTGTTCAGCCTGGAGAAGAGACCTTGGAGTGACCTAATCGTGGCCTCCCAGTGCCTGAAGGGGCTACAGGAAACATGGAGAGACTTTTCACAAGGGCCTGGAGGGACAGGACAAGGAGGAATGGCTTCAAATTGAAAAAGAGTAGCTTTGGGTTGGATATCAGGGGAAAATTCCTGGCTGTGAGGGTGGGCAGGCTCTGGCACAGTTTTGCTGGAGAAGCCGTGGCTGCCCCATCCCTGGAAGTGCCCAAGGCCAGGTTGGATGGGGCTTGGAGCAACCTGGGACAGTGGGGGGTGTCCCTGCCCATGGCAGGGGGTGGGACAGGATGGGCTTTAAGGTCCATTCCCACCCAAACCATTCCATGATTTTTTTGATGGAGTGAATGAACCCCCTCAGCTAGATGGGAGAAAGTCAGGAGCAAGGAAAGGAAGGAGCAGTGCCCACCCCAAATACCCCGTCCTTTCCAGGGACCTCACTCCCTTTTGTGGGAGGAGGGGTTTGCTCTTTGGCAATCTGGATTTTGGGCTGGCATTTTCCATCCTGGCCACGTGTGTTTAAGGACTGCCCTGAGGATTTATCAGCTTTCCTTGTCAGTGCCTCTCCAACACTGGAGCAGCTTCCAGGCTAAAGCTGGGGGTGGGGCGGGGGGGGATGTTCAAAACAACCTCGTTATCAAACCCAGGAATTCCGTATCTGTCCCAGATAAAGCCCGGGCTGTGTGTGGAGCTTTGCTTGTGTTTGCAGGAGCTGTGTGGGGTCTCTGCCAAGTGGGAGGGAGCTGCTCCGGGTGTTCTTAGTGGCTCCCATGGTGCTGATGCTGGAAGTCAAGTAAGGACACGGTCCCTGCCTTTGCCCATCCTTGCTCCAGCTCTCTGTGTTCCCAAATCCAGCTGGGTTTTGTCCCCTTTCCCCAGCTCTTTTTTCCCTCCCGTGTGTTTAAACCCGGGAATTCCAAACACTGTCTCTTCCTTTCCGTTTGAATATGGTCACCGGGAATTCAGGGAGGAGAAATCCCCCTGAACACCAGCAGACACACCACGAGTGTGCTTTTAAATTCCTTTGGGTTACATATGGGGGACTCTTCCCAAGCTTTTTCCTCCTGGAAGTGGAAGGACTGGACCACAGCTGGAATATTAGGCTCTCACAGATGACCTGGGAGCAGCAGCAGGACCACTTGGAAAACTGGGAGATCATGACTCTCAAATCCAGAATAAAACTGGATCCTTGTCAGCACAGATTTCTTCAGACACACGAAGGAAAAACTCCTCAGATCCTTATGGGAACATGACAATCATGCTGGGAAGCCTCCCAGGAAGGAAATCTTTACCCCAAGGGACGTTTTATCTCTTACTTTGTTGTTAGAGTGAGGTTTTATTATTATTATTTCAGTAATAATGATAATATTTAATTAAAATTATTTATTATTATCCTTATTTAATTACAAATCAAACAGTGCCTTGGAACTGCTGACTGGCTTGTACTGGGTGGTCTGGTGTTGGGAATGTGGTGTGGAACAACCTCTACTTGCAGATGGAGTGCATTTAGGAAGACCAGGGAGTTAAATGAGCTGCTGTCCCTCCTCCCACTGTTGGGATGAGGGATATTCTCCAGCGAGTAGTTCTGGAGGAGTTATGCCATAGCAGGGGGGAAGGTGAAGGAGAGGACAGATGTAAAACCTCAGCCCAGACTCCCTCCTTTTAATTTCAGTGGGAGATTTAGGGATATTAATGTTGGAATGGCATCAGGACACCTGGCTGGAGCACACACCCCTCTGACCATACAAATAAACTCTGGGATTTCTCCAGCCAAAAAATCCAACCCATCCAGAGAAGCCGGGGCAGGGATTTTGAGCTTGGAGTGGGGATTTGCCTCTTGCTGAGCTGAGATAAAGGAGTTTTGGGGGAAGGGGGGGGGGGTGAAAAAAAAATCCTGGAAAAAATGGTTCAGCTCTGTTGAATTCCCTGTTATTCCCAAACTCCTCTGTGTCTCCTGGGCATCTGCTTTGCTGGATGAGCCATTAGGGAATTTGGCAGCACGGAGAGGGTTGTGCTCCTTCTGAAGCAATGGCTGAGGGAATTCCAAGCCACCTCCCCAAAGGGATCGCCTCAGGAAAGAAAAAACCAGGCTGTTTCACCTGTTTCTGCCATTTCTGGCCCCAAAATACAAAGTGGTGAAAGAAAACAGATAATTCCAAAAGGACAGGGACGGTTTGCATGTTTTCCCCCTGGATTTGTGTGCCTGCTCTTTTTGGGGAGCTGGAGGTGAAGGCAAAACATGGCAAGAAAACATTTTTAGCAATATTGTAAACCTCTTTTTTTTTTTTTCCCCCATAACCTGGGCTTCTCCCCTGTGCATTCCCATTTTAGCTCATCCCATTCGGTGACAGCATTGTTTTCCCTGTTCAAATACTTAAAGGTTATTAAACACTCTGAGCAAGGACTGTGGAGCGCTGATACAGATCCTGGAAATTCAGGGATGTGGAGGCTCTCCAGAGCCTGTGGCTGCCCTGGGCCTGATAGTTACACTAAAAAAAGCGCAAAATTTAAATAAAAAACCCCATCCTAAACCCGCAAAGCACGCGAAGCAGAAGTGAGATAAGTGTGTCCAGGCGAGGATGCAGTTCCCGTGGTTCCCGGCTAAAGCAGTGCCTGTGGGATGAACATGCCTTTCCCTTCCATGGGGCTGCCGTCATATCCCTAATTTTGGGCATTTTCCACTCTCTGCGGCTGCCTCAAGTGCTGGAAAGATGAATATCAAGCACTGAGTGGGAACAAGAGCAGCGATGCTGGCTGTGTTCCCACAGGGAGCGCAGCACACGGATCCTGGACAGCCTCTTCTCCAATACACTTGCCTGAACCCAAGTGCATCAAGCGTTCTCCTAATCAGCTCTGGTTGTTGCTGCCCTGTAACACGTATTTAATTCCAAATGGCTTTTCCCAGTGCAGATTTGACCCCTCTCCTGTGCTGGTGGGTGCCCAACACCGCTCATCCCAAAGCCTGAGGCGTCCGTGGCTGCCTGTTTAAATATGGAATTAAGGTGGGAAGGGAGTGTTGTCCCATTTCTCTCTCACGGGATATCTGGGGACTTGTTTCTCTCTGGTTCATAGGGTGTTTTTCCCATGGAAAAAACTTGTCCTTGTTACATGGGAGCATCAAGCTGTGAGAAACATCCTTGGCCTGGAGCTGAGCTGGAGTGGCAGGAGATGCCAGGAAATAGGAATGGAAATAAACCGGGCTCCCTTAGGGCTGCAAATGGGACTTGAGGGGAGAAAAGCATAGGATTCCAGGAGGCTTTGGGTTGGAAGGGACCTTAAAGATCCGCTTGTTCCAACCCCCTGCCATGGGCAGGGACACCTTTCACTGCTCCAGGTTGCTCCAAGAGGAGAGTGTTGCAGTGCTGGATGTCCTTCGCATTCCAGGGTCATCCCGAGCAACTGAGCTGTTGCACAGTTCCCCATTTTCACCTAAAACCAGGAGCAGGGAGATTTGAGGTGGTCCCACATACCCTGTGCCCGCCCCATGTGATGCCAGAGGGAAAATCCTGAAGGAGCACCATCATCTTGCACTCAAAGCCAGCCTCTGCCACATGTGATCCCAGCGGTGGGAACAGTGGGAAAGGGCTCTGGGGCCCGGGGTGGGGGATCTGCGGGCTCTCCCGAGGTTTGGAGCTCTCATGTGTGTTTAGAACAGTCACGTATCCCTATAAACAGAGGTGTCTCCGACCGTCCATGGTTTCCTGCCTGGAGCAGAGCCAGGGGAGTGGTGGGCTCTGTTATTAAATATTGATTTCCTCCCTTTATGGCCTGTTTACTCCTCACACACAATTTCCTGCCTGTTTTCCCTCCTGTCGGAATTTCTGCATTTGTGGCAGAATCCAAATTTCCAATCCCACTCCCCAAATATCCCGGCAGCCCCAAGGATCAAACATAAGGATGGGGCTTAATTAGAGCTTCTCAGCCTCAGCTCCTCGTGGGATTTACCCATGATTCCCATATCCCAGGGCCTGGGAAGGACCAGAGTGACTCAGCGGGGGTGGCACCTTCCCCGTGCCTCCAACACACCCAGCTGGGTTGTTCCTCGTTTTCCTCTTTATCTCCAGGATTTTTTTTTAATGCTGTCCCAGCCCAGCTGCTTTGAATTGCTTTTCCATTCCCTCCCGGTGCTGTGCACGCTCCTGGGAAGGAGATGGGTTTGGAAACAGCTGAAACGTGAAGGAAAAGGCAGGACTGTAAACAATCCAGGGGCTTGGGGTGTTGCCCTGTCTGGGCAGCAATAGCTGGAAGGAAAAGGAGGGTGGGATCCTCCAAAGGGATGAGCAACTTCTCCGAACCCTCCCCAGTTTTCCAGGGCTCATTTGGGTGGCACAGAATGGGTTGCTTCTTTCTCTGCTTCCTGGACAGAGGGATAAAAGATGGATATAGCCCAGATAACCAGGGATTGATGACGGGTCTGACATGCAACCTGCAGTGGAAGCAGAAGGATAATTAATTCCCTGCTTTCCAAAGGAGTGAGGGGTTGGAACGAGATGGTCTTTAAGGTCCTTTCCAACCCAGACCTTTCCATGATTATTGTTCTCCTGATACTTTTCCAAACAAGCAGCTCCTCCAGGCATCATCTGCCTCCAAAGGTCATGTTTAGGATGTGGGATGGATACACCAACGCTTTGGGAGACTCTGGGTGGTCACTCTGTGTGTGTGTGTGTGTAAAATTCCATAAAAGGCGGGGTTATAAATGTGTCATCAAGCGGGAAATTCGGAGCTGCTGAGCTGCTACCAGCAGTAGCCCCCCCAGAAGCTCCAGCCCCTCTCCCATTCCAAGGAGAGATCCCATCGGGAAGTGCATCAAGAAGGAAGATGAGCCTAAAGCTCAAATACTCCTTAAAAAAATTTGGCAGGAAAGTATCTCATAGCACATGAAAACATTGAGGTCATTCCCCCTGGGATCTGATCCCAGCAATGCCTGGACTGCTCCTGCTGACAGCGTCACCAATCCTGCTCTTCCAGAACTGGGCTCTTTTCCAGGATTTTTTTAGTTATATCCAGCAAATCTTCATCCTCAAAGAGGAGGAGGAGGAGGGAGACACTGCCTGGGAGGGGCTGGTGCCTTTGGTTTGCCCTGGGAATGGGAATGGGGACACACTTGTCATTCCAGGGACACAAGAGGAATCCTGAGGGGGAAATAATCTGTTTTGCTTTCTGCTAATGAATTTCGTGGCTTGGAGGTGAGAGAAAGTGGATATTTAAATGGGATACTTCTCACTGGTGAGAGGAACTGAAAGATTATCCCATTGGATGCTGACTCTGGGCATCTCTTCCATGCTACCCCCAGCTGGGAATAGCATGGACTTTAATCCTACTTTTCCCCCCTTTTTTCCATTTCTTCGCAAACTCAGAATTAGTTTCTGGGGAAAAAACCCCACGACTTTTGGGACGTACCTTTCTGGGGCTACGTGTTTCCGTGGAGCATCAAATGGATTGGCTTTGAGAGGATCTTAAGGATCACCTAATTCCACAGGCAGGGAAGTGGGCTTTGCTGGTGTGCAAGGAGCTGCTCCAGGTTTGTGCAAGGAGCTGCTCCAGGTTTTTGCAGGGAGCGCAGCAGACATTACAGATGTGCTGGGAGCCAGCTGGGGAGTGTTGCCGGAGCTTTATTCCCAGTGTCATCAAATCCAGCTGAATCCAGGATAAACAGCGAATTCTCTGTAGTGAACATTCAATATAAACCTCACTCATAACCAAGCATAAACAGAAAGCCAAGGGGAAGCCAAAGATAAGCTCGATCCATGTGGGCCAATCCCTATTTTTGATGGATTTGTTTTCTGAGGAACTAGGGTTCAGCTGGAAGTCACACTTAAGGTAGCAAAAAGCGGGCCATGCTTCACATTCCCAGCAGCCTGGGATGGGGGGAGCTCAGCTGAGACTCCAAAAGTTTGCATTCCAAGATCAGCACGTGCACTGGAATAACCATTCCCTTGTTTCCAGCTCACATCCTCTGGGATTCGAGCCTTGGATGCTGCTGGGCCTGCTTTCTCACATGGGGTGTGTGATGTTGCAGCTCCCAGTGCCAGGAAAGCCCGGTCATTCCCTGCCCTGCAGAGCCACGGCCCGCTCGGAGCCACTTCCCAAATTGCATAGAAATCCCAGAATCCTTCTTTCCCTCCTGACCGTGTTTTGTCACTTCGGGAGAATTTGACTTGGGCACATTTAAATGGGAAAGAAATGTTTGTTCCCACCTGGGCCAAAATAAACCAATAAATGCGTAAATATTGCCCTGGAATTTCTGACGTTTCACGGTTTGCCTTAAAGAATCCAAAGTTTCCAGCTGCTCTGGCTGTGGAGAATTCCTCGGAAACCTGCCCCATCCCTGCGCTTAGAGCCCCAAAAGCAAACAAACGGGAGGGGGAAAGCTAAAAAAGATCACAAACTGCTGTTTGCGTGACCCAAAGTCGGAGTTTCTGAGGAGAAACCGGGATGTGATGCATGTGGCTCCCAGGACAAGCGGGTGATGCTATCCTGGGATGGCCTCCGGAATGTGCTGAGCCTGGAATTACTCACCAGAGGGTCCCTTCTGCAGGATCAGATGCATCCCACACCCTGCTGAGGGCTGGTGTAATTACAGAAATCCTGGAAAATTTCTATTCTGGGAGGAAAATTTTCCTTTCACCCACTTTTTTAATTATTACAAGTTTTTACAACCACATGTAGGTTCTCTTTGAGCCCAGGGAAGTATATTTTGACCATGGCTTTCCCATCTTATGTGGAGCAGATGGATTAAAACTCCATGGAAAACAGGAGGGAAGGAAGCCTTCCTTGTTCCCAGCTGTTGGTACAAAAGTGACATAGTTTGGAGTGGGAAAAACAACCAAAAAAAAATCCCTTTTTGCATGGAAAAGGGCCTCAGTCCTGATCACAACTTGGGAGAGCAGCTGTGATATGGTGGGAAATACAGAGCAATTCCAAGGTGGTTTTCCTTTTCCATGTTATGCCGAGTTTTCTTTCCTTTGGTTTTGTCTGCTTTAACTCTTATCCCTCTTCCATCTCATATTTATCCAAGGAAACGGGGCAGTTGAATAGGAGGAAGGCAGGGGCTGCCAAGCGCCACGGCACTGCTGGCTCCGCATCCGGGTGCTGGTGGGGGGATCCTGAGGAGCTTCCCAGCATTCCAATAGGATGGAGGAGTAATCACTTCTGAGCTGGGCTTCTCACCATTCCCTCTGCTGCAAAACTCGTGTAGGGCTTGGAAAAGGGATATTCCAGGAGCTGGAGCACCTCATGCCAGGGCAAACCAACTGCTAAGGAATTGGGATGTTTGGGAGAGGAGGAAAACAAAACAAGCTCTAAAATCACTGGGGGAAGGTCAAGCAAGGTTTAATTGTCTTGCTGGGACTCTGGGAAGAAGCAAATCCCACCCTGTCTGAAGCATCACCGGGATCTCAGGTCTTCCTGGACGGATGCTGGGATGCAGTGGCCTTTGCTCAGCAGCAGGGGTGATTTGTGTGGGAATACAGCCCTGGATCTGACCCTGGGGTGCTTGGAGTTGTCAGAAGAGGCTGGGCTGGAAGTAGGGAGCGAGCTGGAAAGCTGGGAGGTGGCTGGGATTAAATCCTGACTCTGCTCCCCATCCCTCTTGCTGGGGATGGGGCTCAGCCAGATGGCAGGAGGTGGCACAGGAAAATGTCACTAACTCCTCCTGTAGCAGTCCAGAATCCCAGAATGGATTCCATCCAGAGGTGACCACCACCGGGGCAGAACCTTTGGATCAGCTCCACAATGAACTCACTCTATGACTCCATGTCCACATGGGATTAATAACCGGTGACCCACAGGTTGGCAGCCCCTTCCCTCTGCCATCTCCTCGCCCGCCTGGATGGATCCACCCCCGGGATGGATCCATGTGACGGTGGTCATCGCCGTCCAATGGCACCCATCTCCTTGTAGGTGGGTGCTGATCCACGTGCAGCATTAATTAGTCCGGGAAAGCCATTAGTAATCGGCTGGTCTCTGCTCATGAGCGCCCTGCCTGCACCAAGACATGGGTGACCAAAAAGCCTCTGTGCCCCAAACCGAGGTGGGATTTACAAAATTTAGGGATCAGATCCCTGCCTTAAGCCTGGCTTAATTTACCGGAGCTGCCGAGCTCTGCTTTAAACCTCCTCTGAGGTTTCCCTTGGTGGAGCTGCTGTGGGAAGGGAGGGGTCTTGCTGCCTTTTCCCGCTGCCTGCACAACCCAGCGCTGGTGGTGGGGTACCAGCGGTGCGGGACGCCGATCCCACCGGGATTTCTCCGGGAAGCGAGGCGCTCCGCAAGCACAATGCATTGTTTCCTGCAGGGAGGGACCCCTCAATACAGGAAAACATCAGCACTTTTCTGCAGGCACCGTTCAGGCGCTGCCCGGCCCCGAGCTCTCCTGCTTCCCTGCTCCCAGTGGGAGCCCGGCACAGCCCAGGTGCCAACGGAGCAGGGATGGATTAGGTTGTTCTCCGTGGAATTACGCCGATGTTCATCCTCCCAGCGCAGCCCCTTGGATCCCGCCGTGCTCCGGTGCGCCCTGCCCGTGGGTGCTGGATGTACCGGAGCAGCCGTGTTTATCCTCGCATTAACCTCCAGGACAAGAACTCCATAAATAAAAGACGCGGCTGTGGGGATTGTTCGGACTGTGGGCGATAAAGATAACAGCCGGGGAGGTTGGGAAAAGCCCTCCCGGACAGAGGACGTGTTCCCGGTGTCCGGTGGCCGCGTTCCTCCCTCCTTATCGCGGCGCAGCAGGAGCCGGGCGCTGGTGCCAAGGGATGTGCTGGGTGCCCAAGCTGGAATGGCACCGCTTCGGCAAGGGAAAAAGGGAATAAATAAAAGTCAGCAGCCTCTGGGCTGGTAGCGAGGGAGAAGCACTGGGATCGCAGCTGGAGGAACCTCCCCTTGACTACATACCCACATGCACGGATTTTTATTTCTTTTTCCCCCCTGAAGTGCCAAAAACAGGGAAGAAAATAATTCCTTGGGGGATTAATTCCTTAGTCTTTCCCAGCACTATTTATTGGTGTCCTCCCCTGTGCCATGATAAACATGTGGCTATAGGTATGCACCACTGGATTCACCTGTGGAGAGTGGATGGATAGAGCCAGAGCTGAGGTCACAGGAATTCTGGGGCTTGGATGCAGCTCTGAGACCGCTGGCACTGGGTGGAAAACGTAAACAACCACAAAAAAAACCCAAAAACAAAAACAAAACAAAACAAACAAACAAAAAAAAAACACAAAACAAAAACCAAAACAAAAACAAAAAAACCCGTGGATCAGGCTCCAAATTCCAGATCCTGAGATGCCACAAGGCTTGCTAAGTTTTTCAGGAGAACCTGGATGTTCGTGGGATGGAGGTGTCTCATCTTGGATTTGAGAAGGGGGAGCACTGGTTGAGACAGTGCAGGGACTGGGGCCATAACCAGCCATCCAGGGGCCCCATCCTGCTGATAGGAGGGAGCTGGTCCCACGGTGTGGAGGTGGGCTGCTCCCCTTTCCCAAAACTTAGTGTTTTCCCGTATTTTGGTGATTCATTGGCAGGCCAAAGCTGTGTGTGCAGCTTCCAATGGCTGCAGCTGGTGTGGGATTTCACTGGAAAATTATGGCCAACCTCACCCAATTCCCGTGTTGGAATTGAATAAGAAATATTTATGATCCAGGTGCTCCCTCCCCTGCTGTAATTCCAAGGCTTTTTACCTTTCCCAGGAGCTAGCTCATCTCCAGGCATTATCTGTGGATGCTTTCTGAGCATCCCTGTGGATTTTGGTGAAGGACAGTGTGGCCCGGGGACAGGCCCGCTGGAAATGGGAAGAACCCTGCAGATAAGCATCTGGATCCTGCAATTGTTATCCCGAAAGGAGCAGCAGGAGCAAGGAGGGGAGGCACACGGGATGATCCGAGGGGGCAGAGAGGGGCCAGGTGGGGGCTCACAGGGGATGGAGCTGTCGGGGGGTGTTCGCAGACGGACACAATCCTTGTCCATCCCGGACACCTGCACGGCCCGGCCTGATCCGAGCCCAGCTGGAGGCAAGGGCAGCCTTTCCACTGACCTCACTGGGGAAACATCCCCCCTCCCTGTTTTTGCAGGAAGGAAAACACTGGAGAATGAGAGACTGGGTATGCGGGATTTAAGGGAAAATGCGTGCCCTCAGCTGTGGCAAAACAAAACGAGCCTGTGCCTAAAGGCTGAGCCCATTCCCAAAGCCCTCCTGGGATTTGCCAAGGAGCCAACAGCCCTTTTTCTCACTGCCAGGCCCCTGTGAGGGCTCCAGCTGAGATCCAAGCTGGACACCTTTGGCTATGGGAGGCCTGGGGTTCAGCCCCCTGCCATTCCACCAATGTAAAAGCTTCCAATTCTTCTTTTCTCCCAAAGGCTGCCTTTTGGGATCAAGTGAAAGTTCTGTGCCGAAGTCAGGCTTCCCATTAATTGCTCCCAACAGAGCTGATTCATTTATCTGTTAAACAGCTCATTCTGGGAGGTTTGGTGTGGTTTCCCGAACATTATGAGGAAAAGCTGGAAAAGCCTTATCAGGCAGCTCTGCCTTTGGCGACTGTGCCACCCCGACAGGACAGGGGGAGTTCCAGACAGAGAGGTCATCCCTAGGGAAGTGGGAAGCAGGTTGTACCACACATGCACTGTACATGGGCAACTCAGAAAATAAAGGCAGCGTCATTCCCATCCTGCAAAGAAACAGGCAAAAGTTACTTTCCCAAATAGCTGGGATTATTGCTGGCATTGCTGCAGAATCCATGGCTCCCCCTTCCCTCCGGTGCTCATCCCTCTCTTATCATGGATGTGGGAATCCCCCTCAGCTAAACTTTCCCTTTTAATGCCACTTCTGCATTGGCACAATTTAAGACAGGCACCATTTCCATGACTTTTAACAGGAAAGGGTGGAAAAATGGCATCCCACTGTTTATGGCTGGAGGAACTTGTGGTTGTGCCGTCTTTCCTTGGAGCTCTTCCCTGCCTGATTCTTCAAGCTGTTTATTTATATTTTTTACCGTTAGTTTTCACTATTAAAGAGTAGTGAAGCTGTGAGGGGTGACGGTGTCACTGCTCCTGGTGACATCCAGCGCTATCCAAGTAGGGAAGTTGGTATCAGAGCCTCACCCAAACCACAAATTCCCCCGCTAAATTCCACCTCCTGAAATTATCCCCCTTCATGATCCTCTGAGACAGAGAGGTTTTCCATGTAAGACAGCCCTCCTTCAGTTACCCTTGGCAAATTCCCATCTTGGCCACGGGAGTGGATTCCTGCAGCCCCCCCAGCCACAAATCACTGGATGCAACGTGCCGCTGCGGCCGGAATTTCGGATGTGATCTGCCTTGGACGCGTGTCTCCGAGCCCGGAGCATTCTGGACTGACCTCCTGTGGAATTTGGGCTATAAATTTCCCCGGCAGTTTTGGCACCGAGCGGGAATGATGGTGTTGGAGCTCCCACCTGGCTTTGGAAGGACATTTGGTTGTGATTAAACGCTAAAGGCGGAGAATCCACCCTGTCCCAGGGTGATCCCTCCTGGGATCAAACAGCCACAGCTCCAGCAAAGCAGATGAGGAATGAGGGTTTTGTTTAGGTGGGATCAGTTTGGGTCTCCAGGTGTTCCAGCTGTGCACGGGGAGCACCACTATGCTTGTTTAGGAATAGCTGGAGCTGTGCAGCTGCTTGTTCTTCCCATTTATGTGGGATTTCAGGGACTGTCCTTCCCTCTTCCTTCCCTGGCACTGAACTGGGGGAAGCACAGGAGTCTCCTCTGGAGCCCTCGGTGCCAGACTGGGGAGACCAAACTCCTCCGTGGGAACAGCCTCTCTGGAATGAACCCGGAGCTGCTGGAAAAACACCATGTTGTGGTCCTGGCTCTGTTGCCATGGCAATGAGTTCTTGGATTACATCAGCAGAGTCGGACAGGGTCATGACTGGTTTGTCTGCCTGTCCAAGGAGCTCCCATCGGTGACAACCAGGATCCCAGAGAGGACAAGGCTCCTCTTCTGCGCCTCCCCATGGCCTGCATCCCTCCTCACCCTACTTTTCCACGGAAGGATACTTGAGGAGCTGTACCAGCCTCTGATGCCGGACATGGTGGGATCTGTTGGTCATTCCCTGCCTGGGTTGGGATGGCAGGGCAGGCTTGGAGCAGATTTTTGGGAAAAGCTTTTTCCCGGGGGATTAGAGGGAGTAGCGTCTTTCCGTCAGAGAAACAGCATGAACGCACAGCTCCAACTCTTGCAAACATTTCAAACTGGGAACAGCTTGAAAGGATTACAGAAAACAGGGAACACAGATCCCCATGAGGGTGTTGCAGATGGCAGACTGCCCTGTTCTGTCCCGGAGTGCGTGATGCCTCCGTCATTCCCAACTGGATGTGACTTTGCGCTTCCTAAGGGGTGAAGCACCACGTTGGTTGCACGTGAGTCCGTGTGTGTCACTGACGGGAACCCCTGGGATGGGATGTCTTGACTGATTTCCAAGTACAGAGCACTGACACCCAGCCGGGAGGAAATTTAGCTTTACAGACCCTGGATAAGCAGGGGTTATCCTGGGCCATGTGTAGCTGTCGGGCTGGGGATGAGAAGGCCATTTGGAAGGAGCACAGATTTCGTGCCGATGTCCCTTCGAGTCCCCAGGCACTGGTGTCTTCACGCCTCAGCCGCATTTTTGGGATAGTTTCCCTAAAAAAAGCGGCCCCAGAATTCCCTGGGGGGGGTGATGGACACAATGTGCCTGCAGCACACGGGGGTCACAGCGAGCCCGCCGGCATTGCGGGTGGATCAGAGGTGGAAACTCCACCCCAGCCAGCACATCCCTGCCAAAACAAACAGGCGGGAGTGTGCTGCTGCCCCAAGGCACCGGGAGAAACAATTCCCAGCCCTGTCTTTGGAAACGGAGTGTTTATGCCACTGCTTGAGGGTCCTCCATGGGGGGAACCCCCAAAACAGCCCTTGCTGAGCATGAGGGGGTTTTTCCCCATAGGAAAGCGCATCCCGATGCGCACCAGGAGTGTTTCTTGGCTCTTCCCAAGGGAGCCTCGGAGCAAGGCGTGGAGACCCTCTCGGGTTTATCTTCCCAGTTTGTGTTTCCCAAGTGGCCTTTTCAGCTCCATTTGGAAAGTTTGCAGGAAGGGAGCAGAGCGTGCCAAGCCACCTTCCTCTGCTCCATTCCTCCAGTCCTGCACCTTGTCCTTGGAATAAAAGGATGATGTTCCTGCTTCTCAGCAAAGATGGGATGTTCCTTCCCATGCACTCACATTTTCCAGAGGAACAGAATTCCCACCCCGACCCTCACGGCTCAGCCCGCAGTGACGGGTATGGTGTGACTTTGAGCACCTTGTCCCAGCTCCGGAAAAGGGCAGGAAAGCTCGGCACAGCCCCGACTGCTGGCATTTTGACGTGGGAATCCTGGGCCTATAAATGGCTCTTTGCTCATATCTCAGCTCTAGGTGTGTGTCTTGAACTCCCAACCTTTTGCTCTGCAGAGGGAAGTGCTATTTGTGGAGTCACAGATCCACTCCTAAACTTTTCCATAACCTCTGCGTGTTCCCTTGGGAAGTCTGATATGTCACACTGTGCATCTCCTGGCAGCAGGGGGTGAGGGAAGCAGCTGGGTGGCTCCTTGGCCCCAGAGTCCATCCAGGAGAGATGGATATAAAAATCATATTTAAGTCATTCGGGGTCTTTTTTTTTTTTTTTTTTTGTTCCTTTGGGCTTCTGAGCCTTTCCAAGGCATTTATGTCTTTGCCAGGTTTTTCTCTGACACTTTAAGGATCCAACCTGTTTTCCTTTTATTATTCTCTTTTAAGGATGGGTTTTCATGTTTTCACATGTCTGGGAGGTAGGCAGGGCTTAAAATTACGGACCTGTCACATTTTGGGGTGTTCTTCCCAACACAAGCCTGGGCTTGGCAGTCCCACCTGTGCAATCCAAACTGCAGCCAGACTGGCACCAGCCCAGCGTTCCCAACCACTCGGGGGGATATTTGGGATAAACAGTGCTTGGAAATCTGTTGCCAGGCCCTTTATGGCAGTGCAGTGAGGATGCTTTGGCACACCCTTAATAAATACCCCACTGGCAATGATGCCCTAAAATTAATCTTCATTATATTTCAGCATGCAAGCTGAAAACTTTCATCCTCTCCATAAAAACATGTTTAATGCCCTGGGAGAGGCTCCTGGAGTAGCAGCAGCACAGCTCCGGGAGAGGTTTGCTGTTCATGGAGGTGCCTCCGTTCCCACCTTGGCCACAGGTTCACGGAGCCCACTGGAAAACATCACAATTCTGTGGGTCCCTGTGAAGCTGAGCTGCAGGAATAGATGCACAAAAATGTCACCTGCATTCTTATGCCACCTTTGGGACATTGGTGGGGACCCAGGATTTATTTTTTGGGGAAAATAAAGCTATTTTAGATGTAATTAGGTGTCATTTCAGACCTGCTTTTCTCTGCAAACCAGCAAAAAACATCTTTCCCCTCCCAGTAGTTTTCTAATGTTCGGCTTCTTTACTTTCCCCATTTCTGAGAGCGTTGAGAAATAAACCAAGTCAAGGTTTTTCCTTATTATAATTTCCTTTTCCCTATGGAAAGGATTCCTATTTCCCTTTTTGCCTGAGGAGAGGGTGGTGGAGGGATGGCCAGAGGTCAGGTCCATCCCTTTAGGCACTGGACTTCATCTTGCCTGTGCCTATCCCAGAAAATTCAGCCTCATTGGAGCCTTCTCTGTGTTTGCAGCAACATTTTCCCTGTGATCCTGCCTTAAAATCATAATGATGGAGCGCAGTGTTCTGGGATTTTAATTGAGGTGAAGCAAGCTTTCATAAACTCCAGCTCCATCCAAAGGGATACTATTCCTTTATCCACTCTGGCATATTTACAGCTCTTGAGTTTGTGCCTTTCTGGCGCTTTGCAATCATTAAATATCCCGGAGTAAAAGCAGATGCTTTTAACAAAGAGCTCGTGGCCTGAACAAAAGTCACAGCTGCTTTTGCAAAGGGTGTCTGGGCATTCCTAACTCCAGTGCTCTCTAGGAGTATTAATATTTTAGTGTTAGTTTCAAAGAGGAGTTATTAGAGTGCAAACACTTCTGTATATTCATTTTTTTTTATATTCGAAGGGCAAGGTGGCCACAGGTCTAAAAACCCTCCCTGGGATTCGGTATAATTATTAGCAATAAGCACAGGGCTGGTAAATTACTGGTGGAAAAGCTCTTCCAACCCTCTTCCTTCAGCTGGAGTCGATCAAGCCCCTCGCCTTAGAGGTGGATTAATTTTGACTTTTGGGGTGTGTGAAGGCGGAGCCTGACAAAGCCAGATCATGGAATCTCTTCAGTTGGAAAAGACCTCCAAGGCCATCGAGTCCAACCTATAGATGAAAAAGCAGGTCTTGGTTCAAGGAGTGGTTCTGCCTGTTCAGCCCATGAATTCCCGTGCAGGCAGCACCACATTTCCCTGACCCTTTCTTAACTTCCTTGGCTGAATCCTGCTTTTTATTGATTATCCACCACTCAGATGGTGCAATCCCATGGAAGGATGGCAAGCAGGGGGAAGCCTTTATGCAGGTAAGTGATGTTTGCTCACCTGGGATTTAAGCAGTTCCACAGCCAAGGGTATGAATCTGTAAAAACAATGGGAAACGAGGCAAAATGAAGTGAAGCTTAGGGAGCCAAACAGCCAGAAATCCCTAATCTGCTCCTTTATCCCCAAGGCTGGCATAACGCTGAGCTCCACGTGGGCACCATGCCCACAAGAGGCACATCCAAGCCTCATTCCACAATTATTTGAATTTTAAGATTTTCTTGCAATTCCAGAGTGATTATAATCTCTGATGGCTTCGGTTCTTATCCTAATTAATATCTGTAAGACTGATTAGTCCTGTGGGTGCTGAGGTGGAGCAAAGGACCAGCCCTGTCCACTCCCACCTCCCAGGCCAGCCCGACCACCTCAACAACAACAACATTCTCCTTCCCTTCCTTTTCTCTTTGTTGTTATTCTACGAGCAAAATAATGAATTGTTTCCCCTCCAAACTGGGCAAGGAGGGCTTGGGGGAAAAGCCAAACTCTGGGAGGAGTCCAAAAATAACCAATCTGTTCACTTCCAGCACGGAGCCTTCCCCACCACTCCCTTTCAGTGCTTAATGACCATGCTGGGAACAAATATTGATGGTTAAAAGGGGATTAATTGGGATCTTAATGAGCTTGAACTGCAGCTTGACGTGGCTTGTGATGAGCTCAAGATGTTCCATGGGCGCTCGCAGTGACAGGGACAGATCTCAGCGTGGCCTTTTTCCAAGCAGGACAGCTGAAAGGAGCAGACAAAGATGGAATAAGAGATGAAGGCAGATGGGAATTCTTCATGGAATTCTTCCCAAGCACTGGGAGGCGCTGGAGTCATCACCCCTGGAGGTGTTCACGGGATGACTGGACGTGGCACTCGGTGCTCTGGTCTGGCTGGGGATCGGTCACTTCGATGACCTTGGAGTTCTTTTCCTGCTTAAATCATTCCATGGGACGGTGTGTGTGCCTCCCGAGCTGCAGCTGGGGCCGACCTTCACCAACACGCAGACAGTGACTAAGCGTGAAATTCCACAAAAATATTTTGCCAGGTGTTTGTTTCTCCAGGCAGCTGCTCCTTGAATGTTTAGTCATCCCGGGCCAAGGCTCCACACCCAATCTGGGGATGGAAAAGGCATTTTCCCATCACAGCAACAGCACCTGGAGGTACAAATATGCCCACGGAATGATGCCCAAAGGCAGATCACGGCTCCCTGAAGACACTCGGGTTCAGGACACACAGAGAGACCAGATAAAAACCTAAATTCTCATCTTCTCCCCAAATAATTTGGATACTCAAGCCAAGCCTTGACAAGCACATTAAGGAAAATAATCACTGGGGGGGGGGAATAGTATTGCAGTGAAGACAGATATTTACAGTTAAAAAAAAAAAACAAACAAAACAAAACTGGGCTAATTCCAGTGTCTAAAACTCAAGAGGCTTCTGTAGGATGACACGAAGTTTGGGGTCTTGCGAGGCGATGCTGCTTTCTGGGGGCCAAGGGAAAACACAGCAGGCTGGTGCCAAAATATCACCTAGTCCAATGCCTTTAGCCTTGTTTTCTTTAAAACTCCCCCTGGTTAACAGCTGGGATCAGGTGGAATCTGTCTGGCATCACCTTCATCAACCCAGCAACTATTTTAATCAGAGCCTCGGTCAACGCCGCGGCCGATAAGATCAGCCAGGCCGGGACTGTAAACCTGGCAAGGAATTGCTCTTTTCTTGCCATTAAGAATAACTTTGGGGTTTGTTTTGCTTTGTTTCTTTTGGCTGGGAGCAAGGTGCTAATATTAATTTATTCTCTGTGATCCTCTGCAATGCATATGGCCTTAGCACAGAACAATCTGACTTGGAAAGGACCCAGTGTAGGAGAGGGGGGAAAAAGGGTGTTTTTCCCCCTCCTTTTGCTGATTGAATATTTGTTTTATATTGAAGTGCCTGTAACTAAACAGAAGGAGATTGTTTCCCAGTGGAGAAAGCATTAACATCCTGTCCCTTAGGCTGAGACTAAACATCATCCACCTGCTTTCTAGATCCTTGATGGAGAAACAGGATCTTTATGATCTTTATGAATCCCCTGACTCAAGTATTTAAAACTCAACTTAACTATTTAAAACTCAACTGAAACTATTTCAGTGTGGGCTTCACTGGAAGAGTTCAGGGCTTTAAAAAAAAGAGGGAAATGCTGTCTTAGAGCTGTATCAGACCTTCAACAGTCCCTGGAATGTGATAAAAAATCATTCACTTCCACAGGTAAACTGTTGGGTTTGCTGCCTCAGGTTTAGCAGGGGTTAAAATATTTTTGTTGTTCTGGAAGGAGGAGAAGAAAAAGAAGTTTACAGTGTGCCAAGAGCCTAAAAATGTGTGATAAACAAGGGCACGTAGCAAACTAGCTGTGCAGAGGATTTATTTAGTAACAAAAGGAAGCCATCGTTGATACACTCCTTAAATGTGGGTTTCCATCGCCCTAACACGCCGCTTGTCACGAGTGTGGGGTCAGGATCGGAGCAAATTAACCCAAAAGCAGCCCCACCGCCCTGCCCTGAAGCTGTGGGAATACATCCTATCGCACATGCCGACACGCAGGAATGAGCTACCAGGAAAAATGAGATGGGAAACGCAGAAATTCCCGGGCCAGAGCCAAAATCACGGGCGCCTTAGTGCCCAGGGTGCTGCTGACCTGGCTCCAAGCTCGTTCCGGAGAGACCTTCTCAAATGAGGGTCTCGACCTTGGTGGGAGCCCTTCCAGAGACCTTTGGATGTGCCCCCACATCAGTAACACGGAGCTGATGTCAAAAGTGTTGGCTCAACAGCACAAGGGAACAAGAAGGGGTGGAAAAGAGCTTTTGATTTAGTTTTTGACCACACTGGTTAAAGAAAACCCCGTGGCAGGAAGGGGCACTGAACTACCTGACAGTCCAGATCAGGAAGGTGACAATCACTTATGTTTTCCAAGCGACAGCTTAATAAATTATTATCCACCACCTTGACACATTAAAGTCATTAGTGTTGTAGAGCCCCACGTTCTCAGGAAGGAAGAGATCATGACTTTAACCACCTGGCAGAACCAAGACCCCACCTGGAGTCCTGCACCCACCTCTGGCGTCCCCACCACAGGGTGGACATGGACCTGTTGGACCAAGTCCAGAGGAGGCACCAAGATGATCAGAGCGTGGAGAACCTCTGTTATGAGAAAAAGCTGAGACAATTGGGATTGTTCAGTCTGGAAAAGAGGCTTCGGAGTGACTTAATTGTGGCCTTTCAGGACATGAAGAAGCCAACAAGAAAGATGGAGAGAGACTATTTGCAGGGGCCTGGAGGGACAGGACATGGGGAATGGCTTCACACTGACAGAGGGCAGGGTTAGATGGGATATTGGGAAGGAATTCTTCCCTGTGAGGGTGGTGAGGCCCTGGCACAATTTTCCTGGAGAAGCTGTGGCTGCCCCATCCCTGGCAGTGTCCAAGGCCAGGTTGGACGGGGCTTTGAGCAACCTGGGACAGTGGGAGGTGTCCCTGCACATGGCAGGGGGTGGCACTGGGTGGGCTTTAAGGCCCCTTCCAACTCAAAACATTCCATGAATTGATGATCTTGGACTTTGATGGTTGGACATGAGGATTCTCCACTGAGACAAACTGTTCTTTGCTGCGAATTAAATTTCGCTTCTTTTAAGTATTTAAATATTTCCCTTTAAGACAAAACACAGAAGGACTTTTATCAATTCCTGTGTTTTTCAAGTGACACAAGGATTTTGGAATTTTTTGACAGAATATACATAACTCCTGGTTTTTGAGACTGACCATAGAGCAGCATGAGGGGGAGTATTTGTGGGCTGTTTGATTTGCAGCACAATAACACGCCAAAATTTATTACAGAGAACAGCAGGAGAGCCTAAGCAGAGCTGACACACGGAGCAAGGGCCTGCTGTTTGCTTTCCATCAGGAGTTTGTCTGGAATTTGCATTTTTAGACTATGCTGAAAGCTCTGTCTCTGTTTTGGGGACAACCCGGAGGTTTGCTGAGTGGTGGCTTGGCTCCCACCCAGGAAAGCTTCAGGAAAAGGCTTTTTGAAGCCCTCCTTGCATTTCCATCTTTGACATCCATGGCTGGATTCTTCCTGATACAAAGATCAGTTGAACAGCAAGAGGTAGGGATTGTCCACCAAGGGAAACTACTCAGATCAGCCTTTTTTTTAATCCTTCCCAGAATATTCTCACTCCAGCCTCCTTAACTATTTAACTCATGTGACTCCAAGCATTTCACCGTGCACGTAAAGAGGTCCAGGTTATGTCAGCAAGACACTGGACATGGATCTCTGGATCCTGGAAGGGATGAGCAGGGCTGCAGTCCCGGCTGCTCTTTCCAAAGTCTGCAGCATCCTCTGGTGGAGCCATAAGGAAGGGAGAGCCATCCAGGGAAGAGGCACAAATGAGGTTTCATTTGGGGGTCTTCAAAAATGTGCCTCAGTTTTGCTCACCTGCAACGAGACCAGGAAGAGCCAAAATCGCCTCGACGCCATCCAGGTGATGCTCTGTGTGAGCTTCCCACTGTGTTCCAGGTAAGAAGAGACCACCCAGCAGCCAGCCTGAGATTTGGGGATGTTTCCATCCCTTCCTCTGATGGAGATGTCCTGGCTGACCTTGGGTGAGTGTGCGGTGGGTCAGGAGCAGAACCTGTGACCCGACTGGCAGAGCTGACTCCCAGCTTCTCCCCTTTTCCCACTCTTAGTCACCAGGATCAGAGCCCAAGGTATTTCTTCACTCCCAACCAGAGGAAACAGATAAAATCTGAGTTCCCAGGCTGCAATTCCTTCCTGGATTTTGGTGTGTTTGGGCTCAAAGAGCAGAACAGGTCATTTTATTACGACATCCCTGCGCCTGGAATGCTTGACCCACAGTGGGGCACCCGGGTTCAGCATCTTCCTTGGCCCGAGGGGGTTCGGACACCTCTTGGCCACCTCCCACCCGTTTCATCCCTCCTGTTGAAACTCCACAGCACAAGTGTTAACTTGGAGGGAGGGACTACGACACCCTTCCTTCCCTCTTCCCACACAGCAGCCGGGACACTCAAGGGAGATGTGGGGAGCGTGGAGACTTCCTTCTGTTCCAGGGAGCTCCTGAGGTGTATCCGAGCACCCAGAGCATCCGGAGAATCAAGTGGATACCCCGAGAAACAACACTGGTGGCTGAGGGCAGTGTGGAATCCAGCCTGGAATCACGCAGCAGCCAAAGGTGCAATTCCAGGATCCTTTCAGGGCCGCTCGGCAGAGATCGACACGGGGACACAACCGCGGCGCTGCCAAATTCTCCGGCAATTCACTCAATCCTTGCGAAGGCCAGGCTGAATTGGTCGGGAGCCTTCACTTCATCTTCCCTCCCAGCTCCTCTGGGTGAGGGCTGCCCGAGCAGGCCGGGCAGGCCGATAAAGTAAAAGCAAACACCCTTGCCTTGAAATAAGGATAAAAATAATACGATATAAGTGTGTTTTTTAATTTTGTAAGTTTTAAGGGTAACTTTCCAGGGTGTAACAGCTTCTGCAAGCAGGAATCCGCCCTAAAACTGCAGGCAGTTAAGATAAAAGGAGAACTAGAAGTTAGCTTGAATATGCACATCCCAGATAAAGGGCTTGCTTGGAACAAAGATGGATAAGGAAACTGCTTTTAATATCTGGCCCCCCAAAAAGCCCGACAATCACGGGAACAGCGCTGAAATTTGTGTGATAGAAGTGCGGGGAAAAAAAACAAAAAAACAAAAAAAAGAAAGGTGTCGGCCTCTCCCTGAGTTATTTTTACGAAGGGATTTCTTTGACATTTCCTCAAGGAGTTGCGATCATTCAGCGTTTTTACACGCAGCTAAAATTTGAAGATTAAATCTGCGCTTAAGTTAAAAACAAAAAAAAAGTGCAACCGAGGAGGAATTTATCTTGGTGTGTTGAAGTCCCTGACAGCCCCCAGGTTTGTTTAAAGCGATTTTAGGTGATAAATACCCAGGAATGTGGGATCTCCGGTGGGAAACAGCAGTTCTGGGAGCCCCTGGTTTTTTTTGAGCCTCTCCCAAGGCCGGATTTTACCCCTCCAGAGCTCAGAGCCGGTCTCTACAGACGCCTCTCTTGCTCTCCCGGTACCCACAGAGGGTATCCCCGTATCCCACAGTGGGTATCCCCGTATCCCACAGTGGGTATCCCGGTGTCCACACTGGGAGATGCGCCGGGTGGAGCCGCCACAGCAAACCGGGCCCCGCGGTGCCCCCTGAGGGAGAAACCCCTCCCCGCAGGCGAGGCGGCCACGTTGTTTCTATCAGTTTTGGGTTGA
>JAWWEU010024668.1:0-32825 GCA_035583155.1 Acropternis orthonyx | reverse complement strand
GGAAGGGAAGGGCTGAGGGACGGAGGGACATGGGGAGGGGGGAGAAAGGGGAAGGGAAGGGCTGAGGGACGGAGGGACATGGGGAGGGGGGAGAAAGGGGAAGGGAAGGGCTGAGGGACGGAGGGAGAGAGAGAGAAGGAGAGGAGGGGCTGAGGGTTAGAGAGGGAAGGAGAGAGAACGACTGAGGAAGGGAGAAGGAGACAAAGTGACTGAGGGAGAGACGGAGGGACTGAGGGAGAGAGAGAGGAGACAGACTGAGGAAGAGGGAAGGAGACAGAGCGACTGAGGGAAGGAGGGAGAGAGGAGACAGGGCGACTGAGGGCGAGACGGAAGGAGGGGGAAGCGGCAGCCCGCCCGTCGCTGCCCGCTCCCTCCCCGCGGTGGGGCGCAGTCCCCGCTCACCTCTCCGTGCCCGCCAGGCCCCGGGCGGCCCCTCCTGCCGTGGGGCGGAGGGAGGGACGCGGGGAGCGGGCGGACGGGCCGCGATGGCGGCGGCGCGGGCGGCCTCCCCCTCACGGCTCCAGCCAAGATGGCGGCGCGGGCGGCGCTTCCGGGAAGGAGCGCCGGGGGGCGCTTCCGCTTCCCGGGGCCCGCCATGGCGGGCGGGGCTGTGGGGAGGGCCGAGGGCCGCGGGTTCGAGCCCCGCCCGGGGGCAGAGCGGTGACATCGGGGGCCGCACAAGCACAAGGTAGCCGGAGGTAAAAAGCACCCCCCCGGCAAGGCACAGAGTCCAAACCCTGCCCCTCAGGGCAATCCCGCCGCCCAGCGATGCCCCTCGGGGCCTTGTCCGAACGGGGCCCCCTCCCCGCGGAGCTCTGGCGGCCTCGGGGGCTCCGCAAAGCGATTGAGGGGGTAAATAAAGGCTGAAGAAGAAAAGGCCTCGCCATAAAAGAGGGCCGGGATGGGCAGACTTGGCTATTCTGTGGTAACTTTACGGAATCAGGGACCCCCAGAGGGGAGCTGAGGGCAGTGTTGTGTTTGGGGGGATCGTGGCCTTGGCTGGTCTCTCTCTGCTGAGGAATTGGCTGTATGGGTGTGTGTGTGTGTGGGGGGGGGGGGGGTTGCTGTAAATCGGAATACTTTTTAACTCAGACTTCAATCACAGTAATGGGATGGTTTATACACAAAGCGATCGCAAGTCCCACCTGTGGCCACATCAAATCTTCTTGATTTACTGGAGTTTATCAAATCAAATCCTCTGCTTTGAACTGACTTCGAAGCCATGAAATGTTTCAAGGAAAAATTACTTACTTTAAACCAGAAGCAATAGTTGATTTGTCTAGTTTTACTCTCTTGCACCGATTCATCCTCATATCTGATCTGAGCTCTAAGTCCACAAATGCTGGAAGGTTTTGCAGAACAGAAGGAAGACTTTATTTTAAATTATTTGTCTACTTCAAGGTTTAAAGCACTGTATAAAAACAAGGTATTATTGGAACGCTCCATTTGCCTACATGTATTTCACCTGATAAATCCCCCGGCCAGCTCATGCAGTATAACACATACCAGTTTTATTCCTTTTTTTCCTCAGCTACACCTTTTTGTCTGTTTTGTGTGTGTGTGTTTACACTGGAATTCCTACTAAGTCTGGAAATATGAGAAACCAGTGACCCTGGGCACTGATTCAAGCCCTGGGTGCTGAAGGGATTCCAGAGCTCCCCTTTACACCCCTGGCATGCTGGACTGTTCCCCAGGATTTCATGCACAAGTCTGTCATCACTGACATTCCGCTCATCCCTCTGGGATGTTCTTCTCCTCGCTAATGACAGCCTGCAAGGAGACTCTGCTCTCACAGTAGTTTCTTTCTTCCCCGTTGTTTTCCAGCATGCAAATGAATCACACTCCAGAACTTCCTCTCTGTGAAGTGTCTTTGGGGTGCTGGTGGCGTGGCTTGAAGGCATGTTTAAAACCTGGCCTTGGGAAGTCACTGGAAGTCCCATATTTATGTTCTGAAATCATTAAGTGCACCAAGTAAATAAGTGCAGACTGTTAAATTGACTTGGAAGGTGCCCCATCCCTGGAAGTGTCCAGGGCCAGGTTGGACAGGGCTTGGAGCAGCCTGGGCTAGTGGGAAGTGTCCCTGCCCATGGCAGGGGGTGGGATGAGACGAGCTTTAAGGTCCCTTCCAACCCAAACCATTCCATGATCCTAAAGTGACTCTCCATCTCTGAGAGCTCCAGGTGTAACCACCTGTGTGCAGGTAAGAGCAGAGACTGAGGAACTAAATCACTGTCCCAAAGTCTTGTCTGCACTGACTGATCACACATTTCCCCTCTCTGAGCTTGCAATCAACCCAAGAGATATCCTTGACCAATAATCCTTCAGAGATCTTTTTCTGTAAGAGTACAGAACATTAATACAAGTGTCTTGGCCACATTTAGTCCAAGGAATTACCTCCTGCCTCCCTGAGCTCCCTTCCAGTTCCAAGTGCATGTGAGATGCATCAGGTCTATCCACTTCCAGGTCTAACTATGAGCAATGGCATTTGCATTACACATCTTGCTGCTTTCCCATCTAAAAGTAGTGCCATTTCCTTGATGGATTTTTTGTTATTATTTTCTCATAAAGTGATGCTAAGTTGGCTCTCTTAATCTTTGCCCAAAAGGCAATTTAGAGGTGATTTCTCTTTATCCCTTTTGGTTCTTTTGTCCCCCTGAGGGGTTTTATTGCTTTACCATACTGGCTTTTACAGAGTAACTTTCCTGCAGTGATTCCTTGTCACTATAGAGCACATTTACCTAGTGGTAGTACAGAAATATAGTGTATTACTGTCTAGTAGAACTATAGTAATTTCTAGAATTACTCAAACCTTTTGATTCCGAGGGAAACTGGTCTCATTATTTTTCTTAATGGGAACTGATAAGTTGTTCATAAATAGCTTTGACGTGGGTGATCATCCTGAGCTTCAGAGAAGGGCTCTGAGGGTTCCTGAGTCTCCCTGAGTCATCACTGATCACGAGGCTATCATTCAATTGTTTTGAAGCTCCATTTTTCTCCTTGTCTAAAGAAGGGATAATGTGATTTATCTGGCTTTCCTGGGAGCGTGCACTCTTAATCACTTGGTGAGTGTCCCCACGCTGGAGCTCTCTGGACTAAAGGTTCCACATCAGCAAGTGTCAAACATGACTCGTGATCTTTGTTTTCCATCATCACTGCTGGAATGATAACAGTCAGTGTTGTTCATTTATGGGACAGATTAATATTTCCAGACCTCACACTCACTGTGATTTACTTCCTTTTCCTTGAGTGGGAGAGGCAGCCTGAGGTGACCCAAATAAATGCCAGGCAATTTAACCTAATCACTGCTAAATCCCTGATAAACTTGCTGAAACCAGAGCATTTTCCCCTTTGATTTCCTCTCCTGCCTGGCTCAGGTGGGGTGTGACCTGCTTTGGGATGACGGACAAGGAGATAGGATGACAGAGGAAACAACTCTGGCGTGTTCTTGAGTCAGAAAGAGGAAAGGTCAATCCTCTTCCTTATTTATTCCACCTGCACCAGGTAAGGAGCTCCATCAGGAGGATCCAGTTCCCAGCTTCCTCCATCCAGCCTTTCCCAAAGGATAATTGGTGCACAGCCCTCAGTGGCCTTGCAGTGACATCACCTGAAGATGCAAAGACAGCTGGAGTGACAAAGCTTTGTCCTCGCTGGCCCTCACTTTCCCCCGGAGCCTTTCGCTGCTCCCACGTGCTGTGCCAGGGATTTGGCACCTGTGTGATTACCCTGCTCCTCACATCCCAAGAGCCCGGCATTAGAACCTCATTAAGCCATTACCTTGTACACGGACGGGTCCCTTCCAAAGCCATTCTAATGGCTGTGGTTTCTTTATTGCCAAATTTCCTCTAAAGCCAGGCGATCTCTGCCCAGGTCTCTCCAGATAAACCTTCATGGAGATCAGCTGCAATTCCATAGCAGGTTTTTGTGACAAAATATTTTTACTTACTTACCATTTAAAATCAAATTAATATTATGATTAAAGAAGAAGAATTTAGTCCTATGAGAAGTCCTGATTGAGCTGAGCAGTGCTTTGTTCCCCTCACTAAGTGAGCCTCATTAAATGGGCTGTTTGCTAAACTTCTTTGACAAATCTGCCCCTCCTAGACCTAAAGGAATCATTTCCAGGTGCTGACAGGAGGAATTGAGCCTTGCAATGATAAAATATTTCCTTTATAGAGCTTACTGAGCAATACAGAGTGCCTGCTCAGCTCAGCCTGAGCTGTAAATCTTTGCTCTCCCACTCCACCTCCTGGTCTGTTTTTTCCTTTGTGCCCACTGAATGCCACCAGAATCCTTGGATCAGAGTCAAGGAGCACAGCCAGTCTTTTCCAGCCAGGCTCTGATCACTCAGGTGATACACACTTCACTCTGATGCCAGGTTTTGGAGATGTTGCAGCCTTGCAGGAAGACACAGCTTTGAAGAAGAGAAGCTTTTTGGAACTATTTTTGGAACTATTGGTACGAATAATGCTCAGAATTTGCCAGCACAGTCTCTGGGCAACTTAATAACAGCTGTATATCAGAAATAAGAGCAAGGCAGCCTGATTTTCTGGGGCACACAGAATAGCAGACTGATGATGCTCCATCCCACAATTCACACAGAGTATTCATGGCAGGGTATCCCGGAGAGTTTTCTCCCAAGGGATGCTCAGGGCATGTTCTGAGCTCAGGGACAGGTCAAAGAGAATCTGTTTTGTTCATCCCAACAGCTGCTGATCTGTCAAGTGAAATGCCATGTTTTTATGGGAATAGAATAGGAAGCTGATGTTTGCTGCCAAAACCTGCTGGAAGACCCCTACAAAAATGCCAGGGCTAATGAGGGAAACCAGGGATTTTATGTTAAGACACGTCTCAAAATTAATACAAAATGCATTATTTGCATTATAGGCCCGTCAGTCCTTGTGTGAGGAGTGAATGAATTCTCTCAAAGAGGAGAGAGAATTCCAGAAAAATTATCAGGGAAAGGCTATACGTTAATGATGTACATTCACTTCCGGAGGCAAAGGTAATGGCTTGCATGGGAAACACAAATTACAAGTATTCCTTATCTATAAATCTCTGACAAATAGGCTTGGAAGTGAAAATAATCTCAAGATCTGATCCTGTGGTGCTGGTGAAGTGAGAAGAAAGTCTATTACATTAAGCAACAGTCATTGCAAGGAGCTCCTTGATAAGCTAAAAGCCAGTATATTTGGGATCTGATCCACCAACACCCCTTACCCATGCTGGAATTTATCCGCAGGACTGCCCAAGGAATTCCATCCCGAGTTTGCCTAACGCAGGAATACGTAGTGATCACCTCAAAGTGCCGGATAGATCTAGGAACATCTCATAAAAGCATGTTTTTAAGTGCAGGAGGATGACTCGGAGCCATGCTGGTGCAATTAAGGAGCAGTGTCACTCAGGCGGCGCTCACAGGGCCGGTGACATCAGCGGGGCTTTGTGCAAACACCAATTAGCCCTCGGCACAATGCTGGGCTCTGGCAGCAGGGCTGGCTCACGGGGGAGGCAACACTCCCAGGCACACAGATCCCTCCAAGGCTGCGCAGCAGGGCAAGAGAGAAATTCAAGGGTTTCAGGCTTTCTTGAACTGTTTTTTTTTTTTTTCCCCTCTATACATTTTTGTAAGTGGAGCTTTGGGTTTATTGCCATTGTTTTTGTGGTTCTGGTGGATGGGGGAAATTAAATAATCTTCTTCTGCATTTGTTTGTCTTTTTGGTTGGGAGTTTTTGGGTCTTTTTTTTTTTTTTTTCTTTAAATGTGCTGGAGAATGGTCAAAGTGTGCTTGGCAGAACAGAGACCCTCCAACAAACAGGATGTCGATTTGAACAAACAGCTGTGAAGAATCTGTAGACTGCTGCCTTTATTGGGGGTAAATTCGGTGAGAAAACAGAATCATGGAGTGGTTTGGGTTGGAAGGGACTTTAAAGCCCATCCAGTGCCACCCCCTGCCACGGGCAGGGACACCTTCCACTGTCCCAGGTTGCTCCAAGCCCCGTCCAACCTGGCCTGGGACACTCCCAGGGATGGGGCAGCCACAGCTTCTCTGGGAAATCCATTCCAGGGCCTGCCCACCCTCCCAGGGAAGGATTTCTTCCATTTATCTGCCCTAAATTTCCCCTCTCTCCATTTGAACCCATCGCCCCTTGTCCTGTCACTGCAGTTCCTGATGAGGAGTCCCTGGGAACATTCCCTAGGCCAGTTTGGCTCCTTGTTACAAACCATTCCTGGTCCAGGATTGTTTGGGGGCTTCTTTGAAGAGTTTCTGTTAGTGCTGAGCAGACAGGTCAGAGAATGGTGCTTTCTGTGTGAGTAAACACCCCCCAAACACCAGAGCAAACCCAGACCCAGAGCACAGGGACGACTGTGGGTCTCCCAAATTAATTTCTGCAAGTTTGAGTGAATCCAGAATAAATCACCTCTGCCATCCTTACACTGGCCTGGCATTTTGGATCACCTTTGGCATCGTTTAAAGGCTGCAAAATGAACTCTTTTTTAAAGCCAGGTCTTCTCTTTGGCCACAACACTTCCCTGAGGCTTTACCTGCATTCAGGGAATTATCACTGTGTTTTTTAAAGTTTCTAAGGGGTTTTTTTTTGAAGTACCAGAGCTGTTTGTTTGCAATGCCTGACTCCAGGCACGTTCTGCGAGAAGGTGAAGAAATCCTTCAGAGGTTGCTGATGGAAAATATGGGATTGCAGCAGAATTTAACCCAAAAAGCATCCATGTAAAGAGGCCTGGCAGCTGACACAGCCACTTATGTAATAGCCAGTTTCAATTACTGATTTGCTAATGACTGTTTTGCCCTTGCGCAGTTTGTTCCCGGTTTCTTCATTCCCTCCTTCCTCGCTGCCACACTGCGGTGCCTCTTCCTCTTGTTGACACCTGTTCTAGTTCCCAGTAGGAAAACCTGAAGTTACTGGATTGATTAACCCCAGGGAATTGCTTCGAAGCACTGGGAACCAGGAGGAGACCTGCTTGCCTGTTGTGTGCCAGAGGACGGGAACCACGAGAACTGTCTACCTCATTTTCCAGGAGCTTGAACAACTGCTCGGGGAGATTTTGGCTTCGTTTCCGATGGTGTGATGGTATCTGTGACTCCAGGATGGTTGCCTCTTGCATGTCCACAGAGCAAGAAGGCTTTGCTGATGTTCCCCAACCTCTCCCAGGCCTAATTGCCTCAGCATTCCTACAGATCCTGCCTCTGAGCTGGAGGAGGACAAAAAACCCTCCCGCAGCAAGCAGGGTCTCAGCAGCCCGTGAATCCGTGAGAGTGGCTGAGGGCTGACAGGTCTGGAGGGGTGGGACAGCATCCGTGAAGACTAAAGGAACAAGAGCAGGGAAGAGGAAGAGAAAAAAAACAAGCAGGTGTTATCCCAGAGGGATGACAGGAGCAGCTCCAGACGTCTTACTCAGAGAGGTGAGTGAGTGGAAATGAATGCTTGGTCATCCTGGGAGCCAGCAGGGCTTCGGTGCTGAGCCTGGGCTTTACCCCTCTGCTGGGGGCTGGACCGAGGGCAGGGCTGACGTGGGGCCTCTCCAGAGCAGGGCTGTAATTAAGGAATATTCCAGTGGCTCGTGAGTAGCAGAACGTGCGTGTGCTCATTGCTGGGACTTCTGAGCTTCCTAGGGATGTGCTGGAGAGCTTTAGTCTTCCTAACTCAGCTTTAGTCTTCCTAACTCAGGCACTGCTGGGCATAAAACCATGGCACGGAGCTCAGCACAGGTTAAGGAGTGTTCACCTACTGCCTGGAGCAGGTTTGGCAGCATTCGAAGCTGCTTTGGCAAAGGGACATGGAGATACACCAGTTCTGTCCTGTTTCTGCAGGCACAGCTTACTGGGGTTTCCAGATAGAGATCCCTCAGCCACGGCTCAAAGCATCACACAGGCAAAGCAACTAATGTTGTGATTCCCAGAAGGAGTTTTGGTGAGCAGAGCTCCACATAGATCCCAGGAGACGAGCAAAACAGCTGCAAACCAGGGTCAGTTCAGCAGCATTTAGGGCAGGACCAGAAGGAAACGTGAAGCAACGCTTGGAAGCTCTCCAGGACAGGGACTGCCTTTGTTCTGCCTCTTGAATAGACCTGAATTCTGGTTTGAAAAGGTGACAAAGTGGGTTTGGATGGTAAGAACTGCGGAAAAATAGAGGAGGCAGAGCCTGTTGCATGCCAGTTCAAGTCCTTGCACAGCACAGGCACCAACAAAGGCAAAGAGGAATCACTGGGAGGCTCCTTTTTCCGTAGGTGCCCACAGAGGTTTGCCTGCCTTGCAGTGGGAGGAGGAGCAGACTGGCTTATCCAGTGGCCGTGAGGAAAGCACTGTGAGGGAGGTCCCACAACACCACAGGCAAGCAGCACTGATTTCAGAGAGGAGAACTGGGCTGCTGAGAGAAAACTTGGGAGGAAGGTTTAGACAGGGTAACCTGGAGCATTCCAGGAGGAGAAGGGCCATTCCTGCAGGAACAAGGGCAAGATTTGCTAAAAATCGAGATTAAACCAGAGATCTGCAAAGCCCACTGAAGGCAGGAGGGTGCAGGATCTGCTCCATATCCCTTCCACTGCTGGAGAAAGTGGATGCCAAGGGCTGCTTTCCTCACCCCCCAGACTGAGGAACCGTCTAGAGAATAAAGGGAATCTCTGGAAGACACGGGCGAGCTGAGGAGCAATAGAAGGTGATGGAACACTCAAGGGTGAGAGAGCACAATAATATGGGCCAGATGCAGCCAGGGAGAAAGTCAATACCAAAGACACTGTGTGTGGTTAGTGGACAGCAATTACAGGCACTCTGCAGGGTGCTGTGGCCCAGGGAAAGCTGCTGCAAGGGGGGATCTCAGGGCTCACTCCATTTGCTCCTTTGCTTTGGGCCTCTCAGTGCGGTCAATATTCCACCAACTGGGAGAGTCTTTGGGAGCAAGAAACTAAAAGTGTGCTCGAGGGGGATTTACATCCTTAGGAAAAGCACATCTGCCCAGTCAGACCCACCTCCCTGCAATTCAGCGTTCTCACAAGAAGTCCATATGCTGTGGCATCTCATTTTTGGACCTTTACAATTATGTTGGACATAATATTAATATTTGGGCTCGAAAGGACAAGCCAGGCACAGCAAGAGGGACTCTGGAGGTCATCACTAAGCTTCTCCAGTTTAATCTCTGACTCTTTCTCTCAAGCTTCTAGAGGGACCAAAATGTTTTTCACGTGCACCAGCTGTAAGGGGAGATTCAAGGATAAATAACCTGATTATCTGGCAGTAGATTTGCCCAATTGCCTGAGTCTGTTCCTCAAGCAACTTCAGTTCAATGAGTAACTTTTGCCCTTGTGAAGTAGCTGAACTCTCCTCTCTGCCTTCAGGACACTCTGAGCCTCTTCTGCTGCTCTGAACATCTTTGTACACTCTAATTGTGCTTTAGCAGTCTGTCAAATAGGTGAAAATCACATTATCATCCATCTGAGCCTATATAATATATATAATAAGGGCTAGCTAGTGTAGAGCCAAGGGCCAAGAGGGGATTTTGGCCAGTTCTTGCAACAGCTGAAAGCCATGGACAAGCTTACAAGCAAAATGACAAAAATTCCTTGTTTTCTTTATCTTTGTCAGTAAAATGGGATGGTTCCATGAATATCAACCAGAGTATCAATATTCCGTTAATAATATTCGACTACCTGGAATATCAATACTCCATTAATATCAGCAGTGAAGAGCACCCAGGGAGGGCAGCACCCCTGTGTGTGTGTAACACATCCAGAGGGTGTGCTCAGCCAGGGGCATTTGCTGCTGCTGCACAGGACACAGAACACACTTACTCCTTCCCTCCCCTGCACGACTGCAGGCACTAATAAACATTTTCTGCCTTACTCAGAATCGTTAGAGCCCAGCCTTTCTGCAGCCCCAAAGGGACTTTCTCAGGGCTTGTTATCTCTGCCATCTCTTGCTGTGTTTTGAAAGAAACACCAAGTTTTTTAAGCAGAGAAAGAGTTTTCTCCCCTTCTCCTCCCAGTTCACAGGCTCCAAGTGAGCAAGTGCAAACAGAACTGGTGCCTTGCTGGAGGGAGAGTGTCCTCTGCTCATCCAGTTCTTCTCCATTTCCTGCAGGAAAAACTCGTGGCTGGCTCAGAAGGGCTTGTTCTGATGTGCTGCCAGACAATCTCTGCACCAAGGCCTGCAGCCATAATGAGGCAACAGAAGTTGTCTTGTGCTTGTTGCTTGTGCAATGATTTCATTGTCAAGGATTTATTGTTGCCATTTTCTGTTGCACAACAGAAGATGAAGAGAGGAGGAAGGGTGGGGGACAAAGGCATGGACGTGACAGAATTAGGTTTTCAATGTTCTGAGGTCTTTAATGAGAATTGAGCTAATTACTTCATCAGTCAGTGACAAATGGCTCTGCTGTAGCTGTTCATTCAAGAGCCAACTGGGTTTCGTTTTTAGTCAAAAGTTTCATTTTTACACTCCAAAATACTGGCTTCATTTAAAATTTAAAACCTGGTCCAAATATGTTTTGTGACATTTCCCTTTAATACCAAAGACAAGAGTGCATCAATAACAGCTGGTTAATAGAATTTGCATCCTTTAAAATAATAATTTAAAATTTTGAAATTATCATTCTACATGTTTTGGTTGTCAAAAACAAAATCCAGCACAAATCAGCTAGTAAAAGTGCAAATAGGATTGAAATTAGTCCGAATCAGAAGAGTGGGTTTCCCTTCATCTTTGTCCTTTCTCCCTTCTTTTTGAATCCAATTTCACAAGAAATTTCAGCTGTATTTCACAACCTCCAGTGTGAGAGAAAATCCAGTGCTGGCCAATTTTGGAAGGCAGGAGCTCTGCTGGGCTGCTTTGGGGCTCTAAACGTGACCTGTATCCAGAGGATTGGTATTTTCTTATCACGAGCTGCTTGCAAAGCCCTTGTTTTCTGTGCAGGCAGGCAGGTGGCAGAACTGACCCCCAAACAACCCAAGGGACTCGTGTCGGAGCTCTCCCAGAGCCTGAATCCCCTTCTGCAGATCTCTGCAAGGTCTTAACTCAGCTGGGCTACAAAACCAGGGGCTTCTGATTTCAGCTCTCCCGGATGGGTTTAGTCTGTTCCTATCTCAGCATCGGAGGAGCTGAACTGTGAGGGGGGGTGGGAGAGCCCACAGGGGATGAGCAACGTTCTTGGAGGAGCAGGAAGAACTCCAGGGCCACGTGTGCCTTGGGCTGAGTGGGTGATCACAGATTACAGCGAGGTATGCAATTCCTCAAGCACACCTGTGGAAACATTAATGGCTCCAATTAGCAGGGATCGTGCAAGGCTCCGGAAACCATGGGAAGAAGGCAGAAAGCTGCTTCCTTGATGGGAAAGTCCAGAGTGGAAAGAACCTTGTGGTTGTTTCCCTAGATATTTGTAGAAATTATGGCTATAAAGCCATTCTAGTCATTGGGAAGGGGGGATGGAAATAAAGATGAACACACCACCACCACTCAAACCAACTTTAACTCAAGCGTAACCTCCATGTTAACTTGTTTGTCCAGTTTATTCACTTCCTATTATTCCCTGGATCATACTTTGAATAATTTCCATGATCTGTTTGTTAAGTCCTGCCCCTTTTGATGTCATCAATTTGATCCATATAGGCTGGACAGCTCCCAATGTATCTTCAGTTAGAAATCGGAGAGCTTTGGACCAGGACTCATCTTCTGCTCAGGACAAAGCCAAGGGCTGAGTTTAGTGGCTTCTCTAAACCCTCAAAGATAGATTTTCTGCCAAGGTACAGTGAGCTGCTTGTGATTTGCTGGTTTTACTGTGTGTTTCTGTGTATCTGTGATTGATTTGTGCCTATAGATACCTGTACACGTGTTAAATATTTGGCTCCATGACATTACTCTGTGTTTAGTGTGTGCTGACTGTTGAGTTGCTGGGATGATACAGGAGCATGTTTTTATTTGCCACTGATTTCTTATAACCTGCAGCCTTTTCCAGGCACTTCCCACAGACAGGACAGGCTGTTGCTGTCACAGGTTTTGTTAAATCCCAGTTGCTGTGTTAAATAAATCAGTGGTGGAGAGAGCTGTGCTGCTGCCCATACACACGTGTGTTCTGAAAGATTCCCTCTGGGTTGTTTTGCATTATTGTATGGGTTTTTTTCATTCTAGTTATTTTAAGAATGCAGATTTAATTGGGCTGAACTAGCCATGGCTTTAAAAGCCCAGTCAGAATGTCTGAAAGCTGTGGGTTGTCTCTGAAAGCCAGGCTTTGACTGTTTAACAGCTGGGGGGTTTTTTAGATTCAAAATTATACATTAAAAATGTGTTTGACAGATTCTTTTAGCATTCACTTTTGGTAACTATGGCCTTTTATTCTCCTTTTGTCGTTAGAGCAAAGCTGACTAGTGAGATGAATGAGGGGCCCGAGCTTTGATTTCACTGCAACAATTCATTAGTTATTTGTGCCCTCCCTGTCTTCAGACTCCCTTCCTGTGTTTTTAAGGTTTTTGTTTGGAGCTGAGGCTGGAGCAAAGTGTTGTCCTCAGTAAACTTTTGTTAATAACATAATAGGCAGGTGATTCACAGAGTGCTGTAATGTTGGAAACTCACACCTTACAGGACCTGGTGTCACGGTCAGTAAGTGGAAGTCTGTCAGCATTGGTCCAGTGTCCCACACTGGCCCCAGAGCCCATGGAGGGGCCCTCAGTCTGTGCTGGCTAAAACAGGAATCATGTCCAGCATAAAAAGGCTGAAATTCCCTGAAGTGGCATAGGAGATGTTTTACTTACCGGGACAAAGGAAATATGGGTTTTGATTTCTAGTTCTGCTGCTCTCCTTGGGTGATTTTCAGTTTCTGTGCATCTTTTTCACTCCTGTAAAATAGAGGACAACTCAGATTCCTGGAAGAAGCTATTTATGAAAAGATAGGTGGTAAAATAACTATTAACAACAGTAATTAACATTTTGGTGGTCTTCAGAAACAACCCCGGAGCGTTTTATTTTCAGTAGTATCTACTATGCTTTGTCCACATCCTGATTTGATTCAGCCACTCTGTGGTTTCAATTGAGGTGGTGTTTTCCTTCACTGCTTTCCTAAGTACCTGATTCTGCCCATCTGAACTCTGGAACACCTCCTCTATTTCATCTTGGAAGGGATTTTGGGGGTGGCAGACATGAATCCTGTGCATTCGGCAGGGTGAGCCACCAGACAGCAACAATGAAAACCACATTCCAATTTGTCCCTTTCCTTCACTTGCAAGTTGGATTTATCCCAGTCCCTTGCCACAAGGATGAAGCCACATTGCTGGGTCTGAGCCAGCCTTGTTTCTGGTCTGTGGGCCAGAACATTGCACTGGCCACGGACTCATGGTCATGAATGGCAGAGCTGTGTGAAGGTGCAGTGAGATGACACTTCAGGGTTAAATATTGGTCCTTGGTGTTCTTAGAAAGAAGAAAACTCCCCTCCCTTTGGCTCAGCCTCCTGAGCAGGGTGTGCATTAGTCACTTTGGCTTTTCATGTCCACACTGACAGAGAAGTCATTTGTAAGTGTGGTCAAACACCTCAGGCTTCCTCATCAGCAGCACACACAGTGTTTGACCTCTTTGCTGCTTCCTGGTGTGCACACTCTGGAAAGGCAGAAGAGTCTCTGCTCACCCTTCTTACCAGATTTTTCTAATAACAAACTCACTGGGGGCTGCTTGGAAGAATCCATAGTTGGGTCGTGGTTGTTCTAACAAGACTTTTTGGGTCTTCTCTCATGAACAGAAAGAGACGTAGAGGATGGAGCAGGAAGCGGCGAGAGAAGAAGAGAAGAAGGAGGGTTTGATTGAGTTCTACGACTCCTTCAAGGACATGTTTGAGTTCTTCTGTAAGAACACGACCATCCACGGCACCATCCGCCTCGTGTGCTCCGACAGCAACAGGATGAAAACAGCCTTCTGGACCCTGCTGCTGCTCAGCAGCTTTGGCATGCTCTACTGGCAGTTTGCACTCATGTTCAGCCAGTACTGGGCCTACCCCGTGGTCCTGACCATGTCCATGCACTCCGAGCCCAAGATGTTCCCAGCCATTACCATCTGCAACCTGGACCCCTACAGGTATCCTGTGCTTTGCCCCCGTGCAGCCACAAAGGTTCAGGTACCTCCAAACTGCATCCCAGAGGAGGCTGGAGGGACAGGGAGGGCTCGGCCTCACAGAGCTGCAAAGGGACTATTGTTATTTCCAAACTGCCTTTCGGATAAGATCTTGTTGGGAATTGTGCAAGGATGTGTAGCAGTTCATTCCACACACTGAGTCAGGAGAGAGGGAACTCTGCCTTGGTGCCAGCTGATTTTGTGCTCTGATAAAAACAGCCTTTCCCTGAAAAACGTGGCGGCTCTGTGTATTCCTTCCCAACTAAACTCCTGATCTTTGGGATGGTGCATGTTAAAGCTGATTCTCCTGGTTTTTCCCTCCACAGAAATGGTGTAACATGGAAATAACAGTAAATAAGGCAAAAATACGACCTGTGTGGCTCTGCTTGGCAGACAAGGCTCACACAGTAGTGGCCAAGTTATCAAGAAGTTTCACACTACATAGTAAAGGAATTATGTAATTTCCTTGGAATAATTAGCTAATTGCCTGACAAGGAAGGGCAGTTTGTGCAGCTCTGCACAGCTGCAGGTTCTGAGGTTTGCAGTGGAGAATCCAACAACTGGAAATTCAGCTATGGGAGCTCCTAATAAATTAATTTCTTGGTATGCCAAGCATAGGCACCCTAATGGCTGGACATTCCCACAGAGACATCAAGCTCTGCAGGGACCAGATCAGCCTTTCCATGGGTACTGAGAGCACATAAAAATACAGTGCTGTTGTCTAATAGAAACTTGAATATTCACAAAGGGCTAATAACTCTGTTGCTGGCAGGTTTGAGCTGGTCAGTGAACATCTGGTGCAGCTGGATCGCATGGCAGAGGAGTCCATCACCTTTTTGTATGGCATCAACACCTCAGCCAGGTTATTCCACATGAATGACAGGAACATCCACATCAAGGACTTGTCCAGCATTGGGAACCTCAGCAGGTCGAGCTTCAAGCTGAGCCAAAACTTCTCCCTCCTGAGAACGACTGACCTCAGGTCAGGGAAGAAACATTCCAGCGTGGGCTTCAGGCTGGTGAGTGTGTCCTCCTTGGGGCTTCACCCGGCCACAGACACAAACAGCAGGGCTTGCTGCCCACCCTGGGACAGGGGGAGTCTTCCAGCAGGGCAGGATGGGGATCCACCCCAAAAAACTGAGTGAACAAGCAGGAAAAACTCACTGGCAGTGTCAAGGTCCAACCAAGAGTCCAGCTCAGCAGGGAAGGTCGTGGTGATGAGGCAGGTTTAAATTCAGGACGTGAAATTAGGCATCAGCAGGGTTTTTGGGGTGGCGAGAGCCCAGCAAGGCCCTGCACCACGGTCCAAAAGAGGGTTAAAACCTCCCCAGCTGGGCTCAAATGGACCCAGAGGCAGAGGGTGTGGGTGGCACCCAGGTGAGGCTTTTCAGGGCCGTTAAAGGTCTCACAAGGGACATTCAAAAAGAAAAAGAAGTGAAAAAACCATTTCAGAGGTGTGTAATGACAGACTGGAGGAGGTTTCTGGAGAGTCCCTCCATCCCTGCCTCGGTTTACCCATCCCTGCCTCAGCCTATCCCTGACACAGCCCAGCTTTGGAAAGTCCTTGTGGCAGTGACAAATTGCTCAGGGAATGGCAGCAGCAGGCTGTGGGAATCACTGCACCCCTTTCTAAAAATATACAAAGTTACAGAGTTACAGAAATAGAGATTTAGCAGGTGATCACATAGATAACAGAGCCTCAACATGCAGGATCCCCTCGGTGTCCAAGTGTGCTGGAAATGTTGCAGATCAAACAAAATACACCAGTAACAGACCAAGAGGGTGGATATAATAAATGTGTGGCTGTGACTTTGGAAGAAGATGCAAATCCTTCAGATTCTTCCCATCAAAACCTGGGTTAGTGTAGATCCAGGAATAGAAGCTGAGATGGATGTGGGTGGAAAGACCAGCAATTTTTGCTTGATTATTATCATCCTGCCCTGTCCTGGAGTCCTTCACCAGGCAAACTTTCACCAGGACCTGTGGGTGTTCAGCTGCCTGAGGCCTGAGTAAGAAGAGAGGAAGTGTCCCAGGGCTCTGTTCATGATTCATGGCCTGGAGAGAATTCCCACCAGCCCTGTCATTCCTTCTCCCAAGGTTCCTGAGTTCATTGCCTGCTCCCTTCTCCTGCCTCTTTCCCCCTGCCCTCATTTCCCTGAGCTCACCTGATCCAGCTCTGAGGAGAGAAGCTGCTTACACACGACAAGATGCTTCCAGAGTTTCCTCCCCACCTCAGCCATTCTGTGATAGCTAAAATCATCAGAAACTTTGCTCTCTGAAAAACCCAGAGGTTCCCCTTGTCCCTGTATCCAGTATTGCCTTTCCCCTGTGACCTCTGTCTCCTTTAGTCTGTCAGGTCCTGGCTGTGCTCAGTATTTCCCTGCTTTCCTTTCTCCCAGTGCAATGCCACAGGTGGGAATTGCTTCTACAAGACCTATTCCTCGGGGATGGATGCGATTCTCGAGTGGTACAGGTTTCACTACATGAATATCATGTCCCAGCTCCCAGTTATAATCAACATTTCTGACCATGAGGAGCAGATAGAAGACATGGTCTACTCCTGCCAGTACGATGGGGAGCCCTGCAGACCCAGGTATGGAATGGCTGGGATTTCACTGCCCGTGTTCCCTGCTGGTCATGCAAACACACAGACTAAACACAGCCTGTACCAGGGCAAAGGTGTTGCCACACTGATGATTTAACCCCATCAACATCTCTCTTTGTTTCAGTGACTATGTTCACTTTCACCACCCGGTCTTTGGGAGCTGCTACACTTTTAACAGCAAGGGAACAGACCCTTTTTGGACAGCTACAAAACCAGGAGTTCCCTATGGTATGTTATCTGGGGAGAAAGGGCTAAAGTTAATATCATTTGGCTGTGGCTTAAATGTATCTTCTGTACGTGACTTACGTATTTAGCCCTCTCTTCTGGTCTGGTGGCACAAATGCTTTGCTTGCTTCACCAGAGCCATGGGTATGATAAGTCTTATCAGCCATATCTTAACCTGTATCAAAGAGAGTATTATTTTTGTTTTCAAGAAGAACATTATTGCAGTACATTATGGCCACCGTTTTGGAACAGGCTGGTGCAACTGCCACCTGACCACCCTCCAGGTCTCTAAAGACAGAGAATGGCTCTTCTGTGAGCTAAGACAGCAATTCAGTCAGTGCTGAGGAGTCAAGGTGTGATGGTGGTCTTGTTTTGGCCCCAAACAGGTGGTTTTATGCTCCCCTCTCTTTGCTCTGCAGGACTTTCCCTCATCCTGAGAGCAGAGCAGAAGGACCACATCCCACTCCTGTCCACGGTCGCAGGGGTGAAGGTGATGATCCACAACCACAACCAGACCCCCTTCCTTGAGCACGAAGGCTTTGACATCAGACCAGGCATTGCCACCACCATTGGCATTCAGCAGGTTGGCCATTGGCTCCAGGGCTTTTATTCTTAACTCAGTGTATATTTACACAAACCCCCTTTCTCTCTTTGTTGTGCTCAGGCTCCCATGGGAAAACAGAATTACTCCAAATGTGGCCTTTTGGTCCTCAAACTGGGGCCTGATTTGTTTTACACTGAGACTTTCACACCTCTTAAATCTCATTGCAGCTCTACACAAGGAGCTGCCTGTGTGTGTTGGGATGAGAACTTTCAGAAGTGATTTGTTGTTTTGACAGGATGAGTTGCTGCCTGTCAGCTGAGCCACAGTGACTAAATCAGGGCAGGGTTAGGTTGGTATCAGGGAGAGGTTCTTCCCCCAGAGGGTGGTGGGCACTGAGCAGCCTCCCCAGGGCAGTGGGCACGGCCCCGAGGCTGCCAGAGCTCCAGGAGGGTTTGGATGATCCTCTCAAGGACAGGGTGGGATCGTTGGGATATCCTGTGCATGGCCAGGGGGTGGACTGGATGATCCTTGTGGGTCCAGCTCAGGACACTCTGTGATTCCATGACTGACCACCTGAACTCTCCTACCCCCACCCTGTTACTTTCTGTGTTTCTTATCAAGGTGTAGCTCTGCTGCTCACCTGCAGCACTGCACTTCCTGCAGTGAAGTTGAGATGGTGGTGGCTGTGTCCAATTAACACTCCTAATCACTCTTGTCTGTGTCCACAGGATGAGGTGAATCGCCTGGGTGGCAATTATGGGAAATGCACAACTAATGGGGATGATGTGAATGTGAAACTGCTGTACAACAACTCCTACACCCTGCAGGTACTGTGAGAGTGCTGGCTGAGGCCCCAGCTCACGCAGGGTGGCTGAGCAGCAAACAGCTCAGGCCTTCCTCTCCAGAGAGCTTCTCTGAATCAGCAGGTTCCCTGCTGGAGGTAACAGAGACATTCCTGCCCCTAAAGAGAAGCTCCCAAACAGGGTGGTATAACTTGGAATGAGTTGGGGATAATCAGTGCCAGACACTGGGGCTGTTCCCTCCCTCTGACACAGGGGAGATCAGGGCAGCTGGGCTGCTCTGGTAGGACATTTTGGGCCATCAGGTCTTTATTTGTGTCAGTAGTTGCTCCTGCCTCTAATTTTTTGGGCTGTTTAACTGAAATGTTTCTGGGCATAATGAAAAAAAAAAAAAAAGGGAACTGGGAAAGTTCTGTCTAACTGATTTCAATAGTGTTTGCAGAGGTGAAGCCAAGGAATGAGAAGTAAAACCTGTGCCTGGTGTCTTTTTGCAGTAACAAAATCTGTGCCTTGTCTCCTAAGGGTTGCATCCTGCAGGCTGGGGATTTGGGCACCTGAGAATTTCTGGCTTATCCAATCTCTTTTTGCCTTTTTTCTTTTCCAGGCTTGTTTGCATTCCTGCTTCCAGCACATCATGGTTCAAAAATGTGGCTGTGGCTATTACTACTACCCCCTGCCTCCTGGGGCTGAGTACTGTGACTACAATAAGCAGCCTGCATGGGGTAAGAGCCAAGGACTGCTGGCTTGTTCCCCTTGGAGAAGGGAACACGCTCCTAACCTACTCACTGGTTATGTGGCTCCTGAGCTCACTCCTACTGTGTGCCTACACCTTGCTTAGACAATTTCCTCACATGGACTCGTAGAATCACAGAAGGGACCCACAAGGATCATCCAGCCCAGCTCCAGGCCCTGCACAGGACACCCCAACGACGCCACCATGTGCCTGAGAGCGTTGTCCAAATGCTCCCTTCATCCCTGAATCCAGCTGGATGACAGGCACCTGGGTGTGTTTTACATGGATATCAAGCTGGTGCATAAAAACTCCTTATTAAGGACAGTATTACAGGGACAAACTCTTTCCTCCTCTCTACACTGGTGGCTGTGCTGGCGGAAGAAATATGTGGATGAAATTGTGTGGTGGGCAGGCCCTGGCACAGGTTGCCCAGAGAAGCTGTGCCTGCCCCATCCCTGGGAGTGTCCAAGGCCATGTTGGAGCAACCTGGGCTAGTGGAACATGTCCCTGCCCATGGTGTGGTGGGAACTGATTGATCTTTAGGGTCTCTTCCAACCCGAACCTTCTGTGATTCTCTGATTCTAAGACAAAGCTTTAAATAAACCGTCTTGGTTTCCTGGTTGGCCCATCCTCAGCAGATCCTCACAGGGAAGGCACCTGCACTGCACACAGGGGATTAACTGACCCTGTGGAACAATTCCAAAGGGAGAGGAACTGTCTGAGTGTGTTCCTTCCATTCCTTTCCCCAGGTCACTGCTTTTACCAGCTCTACAACAGGCTCAGGAACCACCACCTGAATTGCTTCGACCAGTGCCCCAAGCCCTGCAGGTGGGTCCCAAAAGCAGAGCTCAGCAAGAGGGGAAATCACTCCAGGGATTGTGGGCTATTGAAATGGAAAAACATGATTTTAAAGCCAAACACCAAATATTTTCATTCCGAATGTATCAAAGAAAAGCTGTCAGGATTTTGAAACCATTCCAGTTTTCCTCCTGAACAGTTTTCAGGCAGCCTCTGGTTTTGTTTTCTAAGCTGACTTAGAAAGCTTTTCCCAAGGTTCTCAAGAGCTTTGGACAGGAGTGAGCAGTGTTAAACTCCTTTGTGCCAGGATCCATCCTGACCATAAATCTCCACTTGTCTCTCCTCAGGGAATCCCTGTACAAGGTGTCTGCTGGGACAGCCAAGTGGCCATCAGCAAAGTCTCAGGTACTGCACACAGTTTGGAGGGGATGCTGCACTACTGTGCCTCCTGGGACAGCCAAGTTAAAGGACTTGGGTGGCAGCAAAGGCAAACAAAGCAAACTGGGCCTAAGGGGTGTGGTTAAATGGAATAATATAATCCTAGGATGGTTTGGGTTGGAAGGGACCTTAAAGATCACCTGGTTCCACCCCCTGCCCTGGGCAGGGACACCTTCCACTAGCCCCAAGGTTGCTCCAGGGTGCTGGAGAGGTTCAGTCAACCCCTGATCTAACCCAAACTTCCCTGTGACCTTAAGCAATCTCCCTGCCTCAGTTGCCACCTCCCAGCTGGAGTTACTGACTCTCTCCCAGTGGGAGTTGTGGTGTGACAGCTCACCCCAGCCTGTTTGCGGGGTGCTGCAGGGCTGCAGTGCAGACTCTCTGAGTCAGCAGGGGACTATTTCTCATGTTCTCATGGGAAATGGCCAGGTAATTGTTCCGTGTAGGTCATAATGGAGATGTAAACATGACCAATTGCATTTTAAAAGAGGAAATTATCTGGCAGGGTTGCCATTAAAGGCAGAATTAAGAACCAGAATGTTTTGCACACCTAAAACATCAGCCTGTGTTTCCTTGATATTCTGGCAAATATTGCTAGTACTTATAGCTGTCACTGTATGTTATAAATCAGTCAATTGCATCCTTTTTTATTATTCACAGTAGCCATTTCATTGCTTAAAATCTGCATTTAAAAATATTAAGCATAGAAAAGCTCCCTGGGCAGGATTGCCACTGACACCCCTCTTTGCTGCAGGACTGGGTCCGCCAGGCTCTGAGGCACCAGAATGGGTATAACTCCACCAGCAACAGGTTAGTCCCTGCTTAAACTGTGGATTAACTCTTCATCCTTGCAGAGCTTGTAGGTGTTAGGCTGGAAAGGGAGGACAAGAGAAAAATGTGCAGGGTCACCCAATAAACTTCCAATCCTCCCACACAACCCTGTAAGACATTGACTCCTGTGACCTTTTTCCCAAGCTCGTGTTAAACACCCTCATGAAAAAGGGTTGGGGGAGTGGGGAAACCTCTCTTGCCTAGAAACCAGCACGTGAAATCAGAGGAGCAGGTGGATGCCACCATTCCTAACTGCTCCCTCTCTCCCACCCAGGAAGGACATTGCCAAGGTGACCATCTTCTACCAGCAGCTCAACTACCAGTCTGTGAACGAGTCTCCTTTGCTCTCAGTAGGTTCCACCACATCAGCTCCAACCCCTGTTCCCTGCCATTAGCTCTGGTGTGCTGGGAGGGCTGCAGAGAGGGTTATTTACAGCTGCCAGGAAGGGATTATTGTTCTTAAAGGAGAGCCTTGGAACTTTCCCATTTTACACAATCACATAATTCCCCCTGCCCCAGATGGAGGCTGCAAACTGACCTGCTGGCAGTGGGCACTGATTTCCTGTTCCCAGAGCTCTGCTGTGTTTGATAAACACAACCCTGTGATTCTTTCCACAGGAGAATCTGCTGCTGTCCAGCATGGGAAGCCAGTGGAGTCTCTGGTTTGGCTCCTCGGTGTTGTCTGTGGTTGAAATGTTCGAGCTGCTCATCGACACCCTGGTCTTGTCTCTCCTCTTCTGCTACCAAAGGCTCAGGGCAAAGAAGACACTGAGGGTGGCCCACAGTGCCACTGTCCCCAGTGTGAGCCTGACCCTTGAGAACTACAGAGCTGTGCAGGAGGAAGCTGGAAAAGGGGAGGATTCTGCTCCAACTCCCCCCTCTGGAGTGGCTGTTGCCAGGGACAGCAGTGGGGACCTGCACCTTCAGCCTCTCTCCAGCAAGGTGGAAATGCCTGGGAGCTGCCCAGAGGTGGTGCTGGATGGGTTTAGGTGCACAGGGGACAGCAGTTTGGGAGGGGAGCCCAAGAGCTGAGCTGGTTTGTGTGCCTGGAGAAGTGGGAGACTGGGAACTCCCTCCAGTGCTGCCGAGAGGTGCCAAACAGAGAAATCCTGGATTCACAACCTGGGAGCACCTACACCCCACCCTGAGCATGGAAATCCTCCTCCAGCCACTGCAGGTTCCCTCCTAACCCACCCATGTGTCCTGGCTCCAGTGGCCCTGGATCCTAAGGGGTGTCTGGGGAGGGCAGAGCCCCTGGGACAGCCCTCGAGTCCTCACTGCAGCCTGTTCACAGCCCTTCACTTCTGAACCCTTGTGAGGAAACAGCCCGTGGCTTCAGCCAGGCCCAGCTACATTTCACAGACGTGCTCCAGAGAGAAGCCTGTTCATGGAAAGGATTCCAGTGGAGGCCAAGGATTGTGTGGTCCAGTGGAAAGTGTCCCTACCTATGGCAGACAAATGGAACAAGATGAGCTTCCAACCCAAACCATTCCATGATTCGTATCCAGTGTTGTCTTGAGGATGACAGAGCATGTAACAGGCTCCGATTCCAGCTTGGCTTCCAGGACACTTCTTGTTCTCTCCCTGTTCCTGTTGCATTTGGAGGCCAAGGCACAGGATGCTGCTGCTGAGATGCTTTTAGACTTACCCCAGGTCATTTCAAAGGAGTTCGACTCTCTCAGAGGCAAAGAGAAGAAATGGGGCTGGAAACTTCTTTATGTCCCAGAAAAAGCATCTGATTTATGGAGAAGGTGAAACAATGCTGCGTTTTTGTTGCCGTCCATTTATAAACAGAGATGGTTTAATGTTAATATTTGACAGTAACTTATATGTACATAAAATAACACATTTATTTTTGATGCTGACCTTTGCACAGGAGCATTTTACTCTGTTATAACCTTGTTTATGACTTTCTGCAGAAAATGAGAGTTAACAGGAAAGCCACAAGCTTTGTTTTGTAACTTTTTTAAATAATACAGTGCTCTGAACACAAACTGTGACAGGGGGTTTAGCTTGACTTTGTTTTGCCTTAACTGATATTTGGGGTTGTTATTGCCTAATTGTTGTTTTGAGGTGTTGGCTCTGGAAACCTCATCTTCAAAAGGCCCAAAAGCCTAAATGTATAATGCCAAATCTTGGGAAGTGTTTGACTTCCAGAGGGGGAGGTGGGACCTCCCAGCCCCTCAGTTTGCTGCTGACATCACTGGAAGCCAAGCACCAACATGGTTTTGGAAGTCTCAGTTTTGCTTCATTTCCTTAATACTGGTCCCACTGCACACGAAAAATCACTGCATCCTGTAATGCCATTTCCAGGAGGAGCCAGTCTGGGGAGAAAGGATCAAATCCTCTGTGCAAAGGGCCGAGCATCAAGTGGTGATGTCTTGTCTTGTGGTCAGATTTGGCACAGGAGGGATGTGGCAACACAGGACAGGGATGGGGAGAATCTGCTCCACACCTGCCTGTGCCACCCTTAGTGGAATGAAGTGGTTTCTGAGCTGGTGGAAGCACAAGGACAGGTATCCAGTCTGGAGGCAGCTCAGATCGCTCTGCACTCAGGGTGGGGACTAATCTTCAGCTTAGCAGGTACCTCTTTATTGCAGAACATCCCTCAGTTGCTGCAGCTGGGAAACCACCACCCAAATTCTGCACTGGGGTCATTCCAGCGATGTCACCACTGACATATCTGCTCTTACACCTGAGCTGGGCATTTCCAGCACGGGGCAAAAACTGAGGCCCAAAAGGGAGTCAGTTGTGCTCAGAGTCACACAGCAATGACTAAATCCAGTCCCAGCTCCAGCTGCCAGGCTCTTTCTTCTCTGCTGGCACCCAGAGCTTGTTGCAGCAGGGCCAACCCCAGCCCACCTGCACTGGGGCAGGACAAGGTGCTGCAGGTGACCACAGCTCTGTGTGAGAGCAGCAGCAGCCCCAGCCCTGCTCACCCCAGAGGGCAAGGCACAGAGTTCAGGTGTCCCAGCACAGAATCTCCCCCTGCAGGAATGGTTTGTGCTGCAATCCTGGGGGTAATTAGGCACCAGCATCCCATTAATGATATCTCTGCTTCTACGTTTGCTGCCTGACATTCTGGGGCAATTTTTGAGCTGCTGAGCTCATTTTTACCTGGTGCTGAACCCACGTAGCCACAGGGGGAAAGATAAGTGAGGGATCCCAGGTATTCAGCGAATACCTTTAGTCTTTCACACAGAGCTCCTCTGCCCTTTGTTTGGCACAGACAAACAGCGTCACTGTCACTCACAGGCAGCAGGACACAGAATTGCTGTCAGGAGCTGAGCATGTTGCTAAAATCATTACTAAATCCTTGGTCAGTGAGGTCACTGACCCTCCTGCACACCACGGAAATATTTGTTCTGGCACCACTGAGCTATAACCCCAATTACAAGAATCCTACTGTTGTAGCAAAGTCCTAGTCCCAGATTCTTTGAAGATATTTAAGCAATTAATCCTCATTAACTAAAAGAGTCTTTTGGAGGTCTGGGTTTCTGCAGTCACATTGCAGTGTTCAGTGTGTTTATCCAAGGCAGTAAAATGAAGGGGGGCAGGAGGAGTCAGTGAGAGGGTGGGAGCAAACCAGGTGCCTCCCAAGCCCTGTGCTTATGAACTTACTGTAATATCATGCAGATCTCCTTCCATAAATGCCTTTAAAATGACTGTAATGCCCCTGATCCCCAAGTATCCATCCTATTTAACTCCTCTCCTGAGTTAATGAGTCTTCTTGGATTCATTAATCAGGATCTATTTGTCCCTCCAGAGGAAAACAGAATTTATTCCACAGTTTCCCTTTCTACATTTGTTTTCCATGCCAGGTAGGATAGAAATCACGAGGCCAGGCCAGTCTGTCTTTTCTCCTTCTTGTTTTATTTTTTTCTGCCACAGACACACAGTTTGGGAGAGCCCAAGCAGGGGGAGAGGATTGCACCGTGTGGGAAGGGTGGTCCATGTGCAGAAGAGGGACATTTCATGTAGTGCAAGGTCTCCTGGCCAGGACAGGCACCAGCAGAGTCAGCACCAAGGATGGACCGGTTCAGGTACTCAGGAGACAGGAAAGGGTGGGCTGGGGCAGGGGTGACCTGAGCCTGTCACCTCCAGCCCAGCCTTCCTCCAGAGCAGCCTGACATCACAGCAGCACAAGACAGAGGCACAAAGAGAAATGCAGAGTATTTGTGTGGCACTGCAGGCTGCTCACTGCCACAGAGCCCAGCCTGGGGGCTGCAGAGGGAAAGGGAAACAGGTTAAAAGGGGGGTTGGAGATCCAGTTAATACAGGCAGCAAGGCAAGAAACCCTACATCAATAAATCAGGCAGAGAAGGAGGAGGGAAGGAGTTTATCTAGATTTTTATTAACAGTGCTTCAAGAGACCACAGAATAGAAGGGAAGGGGGAGGGGGGGGGGGGAAGGCAGACACCACAGCAACAGTTTTAAAATTGTACAAAGATAATAACATACAGAATATCTGGTTCCATAGTTACAGTCAGTACAGGCTGTGTAGGGAAAAGGGGAATTAAAAAACCTGTTACAAAGTTGTACTGAAAGCAGGCAAGTGAAGGGAGGAGGTTAATAGGTTACAGCTTATTTACAGCGAGTGGCACAGCCCGGGGCCACCAACCACACTCAGCAGCTCTGGCCTGGCTAAAGGGCTTCTTGCTCCCTGTGCTGTCTGGGTAGGAAGGGCTGGGATCCCAGGAAGGGCTGGGATCCCAGGAAGGGCTGGCTCAGCTCAGGGCTGCCAGTCTGGCTGACCCTATTCCCGGGATCCAGCACCCCCAGGGCTCCCAGGGTGGGGAATCCACAGCAGCACTGAGTGCTGGGGGAGGGCACCATGGGTGGAAGACAAGTGAGGGCTCTGCAGAGCCAGGAGGGGACCACGGGTCACTCCCAGGGTGCCACCGGTGGGAGCAGGAGGGTGTAGAACCCAAAGGTGCTCCTTCATGGCCCTCACTGGGAGGAGATGTGTTTGTGGGGTAAATGCTCCCACTCCATGTATCCTCTCTATCCTTCCCAACTGCTGCACTAGAAGCACTCAGGGTCCTCCTCATGCCTTGGAAACCACCTTGGCTACAACCTCTGTGCCTCATTCCCTCCCCATAACCACCCCCGGCGCTGTCTTCCCACTAACAGAGCTCAGGATGGAGGCACCCCAGCCCAAATTCCCTCTGAGGCTGAGCAGCCAGCAGGCAGGCTGATCTGAGCCACATTCCTATGGAAACAGCACTCCTGGATCTCGAGATCTCCAAAAGGACTCTTGTTCTCCAGAACTCCCCCTCTCCCTTCTGCTGCTCAGCCCCCTCCTCCCGCTCCCCCCTCTCCACGTGACAGCACCACACTCACACACACGTGCACACGTCACACAGGTGTTTGTCACCAGCTAAGCCATGGCTTAATGTCACACTTCAGCCTGTTTTGTCTTTGGTTGAAAGCAATGATGCTCGGGCAGTGAGGGACACGTGGGCTGGGGGACTGTCCAGCAGCTCGGGGACAGCACAGGGGCCCTTGCTGGACAGCAAGTGAATCAGTGCATTTCTTTAGGAGCTCCTGGTTTTTTCTTGCATAAATAATGGCCATTTTTGCTGCTCTGAGATGTTACTGATCTATTTCTTCAAAAGGCATCTATTTGAAACTGCAGGATCATCTATTCGATGATCTCAGAGGTCTCTTCCAGCCCTACTGATTCGATTTTATACTTATCACAGTCTCAGCCTGTAATATCTTTTTGTTCAAGACATTCTTTACATGTCTTTAAATTCTTCCAATTCCATGTTTTTCCTCCAGAAATTCCCCCTTGCAGGGACCATCCCAGAGACAGCAATATCAAAGTAACCTGAGGCTTCCCTGGATGGGAACACAGAGGGTATTGTTTCAACTTGCCAGCACCCTGAACTCATCCCATCTGGAATCAGGGACGTGTGGCAGACCCCAAAGACTCAAATCTACCTGTCCAGGCACTTGGTTACAGGGTTGGGTCAAATAAAAGCGAGGACAGGCAGATAAATGTTGACCCAAAACTCAAAGGATGAAGAACCTGCGTGGCTGAGGCGATGCTTTGGGGCCAGCTGGGCTGGGCAATGCCTGGCACGTTGCTTTCTAGACAAAGGCAAATCTCCTCGTGTTAACTGTGGTTGCACCCGAGTTCCTGCCGTAGAGAAAACGCCCCCGCCCTCTGCAAAGAAACAGCAATGAAAAAAAGAGCAGTTCTGCCATTCCCAAAGAGATTGTACAACACAAATCCAGCCGTGTTTGAAGCGGGAAAACGAGAACGGGTTGGATTTCTCGCCTTCCCCGGAGCCTGGTGAGCCATTTCCTTTGCTGAAAGCAAATTTACTGTACAACTTCCCCGCTCTCCCCTCCGAGCTTGGAAACACACACACCCCCCACACCACCCCCCCCCAAGCAAAAACAATAAATCAAAGAAACACAGAAAACATTGAGAAGTGCCTCCTTAGCATGTTTTTCCTGGAGACCCTTTTGTTTTAGGAACTGCAGGATGTATTCAAGTGTTGGGTTGTATTTCAAATTAGAGGCATTTAATGCCTCGTGATCTATGTAATGAAAACAGAAGAGAAAGGGGAAGGGGGGGGGAAAGAAAGGAAAATTGTGGTGGGGGGGAAAAAGGCAGGTTTTGAAAAATATTCCCTAACAATGCTACAAAAAAATCCTGACATTAAATACAGACAAACTGTATTGAATAAAAATTGCACTAGTCCTCTGGGCACATCAATAATAAATTAAATACTTAACAGTTTCACTGATTAAAAAAGACAGCACAAAATCCATAACAAAAGAACATAAAACCCCCCAATACTGTAATGTAGGAAAAGTGCACAAAGTTGCTTTATACATTGAATCTAAATAAAGTACCAATACATGTTAAATAGATAAATTGTCTTGCAAGACACTGCTTTTTGCACCAGTATTTACATTTGCTTTAACTTCATGTACTTCAGCAGTGAGTCTGAGCTCCAAAGGACCAAACTGTACATGATTTTTGTGTGTTCCCAGGAGCCACGAAAGAAATAAAACGACCCAAAGTGGAAGCCACAGTTTCCCCGGGCTTACAAAAAGGATCAGTCGTATTTCAAACTTCTAAAAAGCTGGGAAACCAAATTGGGGTGTTTTAAGTTGCTGTACATGTAAAAAACATTGCCAGACAATGACCATGCTGAAATCCATGAACGGAGCAGGACCATGGCAGTGGTGAAACATCTATTTCACTCTCGAGATCTTTGAAGTACCCTGAAGGATGCCAGCTTTGATTCAGCATGGGAAGGGCACGACTTGAGGGCACATCAGCACCAAAGAAATGTCTGGATTGATGCGGGTGGGTGTAAAATGGGATAGGATTGGAAAGAGAACTCACAGCGGAGCATCTCTCGGCTCCCAGCCCAGGAAGCAGAGCGAGCTCGTGGCTGGGTGATGGCTCTGCAGAGCACCCCAAGGGCCACGTGATGGTGTAACCCCGGGCACGGCCCAGTCCTGGAGGGCCCTGCTGGGCTGGGGGCAGGCTCAGCGCCACGACCCACTGGCCACCAGCAGCCCAGGCCAGCCCAGCAGTGCAGGGAGCCCCAGGGCTGCAGGGCTTTGCTCACACGTGGTTTGCCCCTGGCCATGCTCAGACTGATTGGAGCACTGCCAGCAGTTGTGGAGGAAAAGGGCTCAGCTGACAAGGAAGGGATGGCAAATGGGGCAGTGACACACAAGTCAAGGCACCACCCTGCTCAGAGAGGGGAAATAATCTAAACTTGAGAGGATTTGGATCAGAAAGAAGTCAAGTCCCAATGCAAATGACCAAAAGGTGAAGCTCCATGAGCGTGTGAAGTGGTAACCTGTGCATCCTGCACAAGAAACACAGAGGGCAGCGATGCCACGCCCTCACCCGGGCTCAGGAGGGTGCTCAACCCAGGGCACAGTAAATGCCCACTGAAGGAGGGCACAGAGCAGCACTGCCACACTCAGGGCATGCCTGCCTGCCCTTGGCATCACTGCCACAGCTCGTGCCTGGAGCGAGCCCCCTCCACCCAGCGGCGACTCCAGAGTCACCTGGGGGAGGTACAATCAAGTCCCTACTCGGAGTTGTCCTCAGAACTAGGGGTTTACACACGCCAGTTCCTCTGAAACTGAACTGCAGCAAGGATGGCATTTGATGCCAGGCTTGCTTTATCCCACACGTGGTCCTGACTGACTCCTGAGGGTGCCAGAGCTGGGCAGAGGATGAACAGAGCAAGTGCTACAAGCTCTCACTCGGAGGAAAGTTCAGAGCATTGCCTGGTCAAAGACCACAGGAGAGTTTCAGCCCAGGAATTGAACAGCTAAAAAAGGGAGAAATTTCATTTTCCAAGATTGCAGGAAGGAGCCTGGTTATTATTTAGAGAACATGAAAGGCCCTGGGGGGCAGAGTTTGCACTGCAGAGTCCCCAGGACCGTCCCAGAGTCACAACAGACACTGAGCCCTTGGAACTGTGCATTCCAAAGCTCCGATGGGAATGAGAAAGCCACAGGACAAAGATGGGCTTTGAGATCCAGATTGCAGACAGAAAGATGCTCTGGCTGCAGGAAAACTTGGGACAGCACTTTCCTAAGGAAACAGGGACCGTCCCTGGAACTGAGAGGACCCTACAAGAGACTGAGGGAGTTCATTGATCCACCTGGAGCTGTGTGGGTGGACACCAAGCGCTGTTGGTTCAGTCTCTGAGGGAACAATCCCAGCAATAGAAACAAACCTGCAAAGGGCTTTCAGCCACCGAGGGGTGAGCAGGGCAGCAGCCAGGCTGCAAAGATGCCAGGCTGCAAAGATGCCAGGCCAAACAGGCAATGGATGAAAACTAAAATGATTCTGTATCACTGCTGATGGAATGCAGGAGGATGGGGAACTCTGCCTGGGATTCTTGCTTTCCTTGCAAGCTCTTGATGCCCTCAAGATCCCAGCACAATCCATAAGGCACTATGGCCTGACCCCAGAGCCAGCAGCCTCGGTGCCCAGGCAGGGGACTGTCACCCAGGAGTCCTGACAACCTCTGATGCCAATTGCAGTTGGGAATGTTGTGAAGAGGCTCTTCCAGGAGCACAGCTCAGCTCCCAGCCAGAGGATACCAGTGAGGGCTGTGCTCTGTCAGCCCTCCCAAGACAGGATGGCACAGCTCCAGCAGCTCTGCAGAGCCACAGACCAGCACCAAAGTGCTCTGAGCAGAACCACATTCCCTCACTCCAGCAAAGAATAGAAGGAAAAGGAGAGAAACACCAGGAAGGTGCTGCTGGTCATTGGAACAGCGGAACTCCAAAGCCCCTGGGCCAGCTGCTCAGGTGCTCCAGCGTGCAGGGGGTGAGCGTGGAGGGAACGCATGCAAGTGGAATTCTCCTGCACAGAGGTGCTGTCAGAAGTCTGAAGTGACCAGGAAAGAAACTGAAGTCCAATTGCAGGGGGTGGCGGGAGCTGGACGTGGCTTTTCTTCCCTGACACAAAGCCCATCGCCAGCGACAAGCTTCTCCCAGCCTCCAGAAATCAGCACTGCTGCTTCCACAACACTCTGCAGTTTGCATGGCGGCCCAGGAAGCAGGAGCTATGGCTTTGACCAGCTAAACCACACCAAGGGCAAAAAAAGAGGAGGGTGGCTGGTTTAGTCCTGAGAGCAATTAAGGTGAGGAGCCGTCGCTCTCAATCCTATCCCGTGTTGTGCCTTCTGGAGCAAAACGTCTCTGCCCCACAGAACAGCCTGGTCCTGACTTAGAGGGCATCTTTTAGTTTTCTAAGCTGCTGCTCAGGCTGCCAGGACTGAGGGCTCCACTCCAGAATCCCTTCCAAGCCAACTGTTCAGACAAGGACTCAGTGCTCGGTGGCTGCACTGAGGCAGAGACAGCTTCGTCTGATCATGCTCTTGGTGGGTTTCTCCTGGTGATAGAGGGTTTCCTTTTCTTCTCTTTTTTTCTTTTTCTCTTTTTTTTTTTTTTTCCCCTTTTATTTTCAATGCTAAACTCCTCTCCCATACTTTTCACTCACTCAAGTCCACATGCCATGGTCTGTGGTGATGCCCTGGGAGTCTCCTACGCAAAATCAACCATCCAGTAGTCAAGCATGAGAACTTAATGCTAACAGGAAAGAGCCCTTCTCCTTCCTGTGTGCAGCTCAACCTATACGTGCAGGCATCAAAAACAGACCAATCTGCAAGGAACACCAATATACCAAGGATGGGGCTTCTCAGGGCTTCTAGAAATTCCAGCCCAACTTCAAGACAGCAGAGGGGACGTGGGGGAGTTGTCACTAACACTCGTCTATGTTAAGGCTGATGAACTCCTGTATACACTTCCTGTACTGCAGCTCAGTAGGGCTGTTGCTGGGATATTGCCCTGGTTGTCCAAAGGGACCCTCTGCTTCCCGCATTTCCTCGTTCATCCGAGCCAGACGCAGCCTGGAGTGGAACAGAGAGAGCACAAGGAGAGAGGGGTTTGGTTATTCCTTCCCTGATGGCAATTTCCAGGCAGTGTTCCTGATCCCAGCTCAGGAGCAAAGCCTGAGATGCTTCACCGTGCGGGGGATGAGCAGCAGAGTTCCTTCTTTCCAAGGAGAATACAAAACAATCTAAAGCAGGGAACTAGAACATCACATTTTGGGAGGGCCAAGTGCTGTGTCCTCTGCACATCCAGGTCATTTAACTGGGCAGAGGCACTGAAGCTAAAAAGATAACACACCTAGCATATTCAACATGTACCTGCATCCACCCAGGCTGCCTGGTGGTATTTCTACAGGCTATGATTCATTCTAAGGAAAGGCTGGACTAGATATTCCAGCCTATTCTTTCTGATTGTGCATTGAAATGTGTCCCAGTGACCCTCGGATTTCTGGCAGACTCATTTCTCTCACAGCTAGAGATCAAAACTTATGAAGAACTCAGCAGAGTGCAGTGCTGTGGATTGCAGACAACAGGAGAAGTTTGGGGGCCACTCTAAAGCTTCAGCCAGCAGTGAGAAAGGGACTGTACACTGAAATGATCTCTGTCTGTGGGTCACACTCCGGAGGGGCTGCAGGAGCACGACACCAGGCTCTGAAAGCAGCATGAAGGGTTTCCCCTTAAACTCGCTGCATATATTTGCATCCTAAAGGCTCCACAGGAAAACCAGGAGCGAGTGAACAGTGGCTTTGTCTTCGGGGGTGCAGGAAGGTTTATTTCCCGAGCAGCTGAGCAGCCCCGGCCGCACTCACAGCGTGACGATGTCGGCGTTGGCCGCCTGCACCGCGATGCTCAGCGGGTCCTGCCCGTCGCCGTCCACCGCGTGCTGGTTGGCCCCTCGCTTCAGGAACAGGCACACCTGGCTGCAGGAGGGCAAGGGGGGCTGTCAGGGCACACACTGCGGCCCCCCCAGCCCTCAGGGAGGCAGGCAGGGCACACACTGCGGCCCCCCAAGCCCTCCAGGGTGCAGGCAGTGCAAGGGCAGTGTGTGCTCTGCCTGCCTCGCTGAGACTGGTCTAAAGCAGGGCACGTGGCTGTGGATGGAGGAAGGAAGGGTGTGCAGGGACCCAGTGACCCCATCCATGCTCGTGGAGCCAGTTATCCATCAGGCAGACAAGTTCGTAAATTCATGGAATGATTTGGGTTGGAAAGGACCTTAAAACTCATCTCATTCCACCCCTGTGCCACGGGCAGGGACACCTCCCACCAGCCCAGGTTGCTCCAAGCCCCGTCCAGCCTGGCCTTGGACGCTTCCAGGGATGGGGCAGCCACAGCTTCTCTGGGCAACCTGTGCCAGGGCCTGCCCAC
>JAWWEU010024667.1:881-32955 GCA_035583155.1 Acropternis orthonyx | reverse complement strand
GGGCCCACGGCCAGGCTGGATGGGACTCGGAGCAACCTGAGCTTGTGGGAGGTGTCCCTGCCCAGGGGGGGGGGGTGGAACCAGATGATTTTTAAGGTCCCTTCCAGCCCAAACCATTCTGGGATTCTCTGACTCGACTTTGCCGCTCGTGGCCTTCATGAACTTCAGCCAAGCTTCATTTCCTGGTGTGTTTTTGAGAGCCACCTCCTGCCTGTGCCAGCACCGACTGGGTTCTGCAGCTCACGGGGTGTTGTGACAGCCCCAGCTGTGTCAGGAAATGTTGGGTTCTTCAGAGCAAAACACAGCTGAGATAATCAAATGGCACACTGTCGCTGTGCCTGATGGAAAGGAGCTCCAGCCTCACCCAAACTCCAAGGATTTCCGAGCTTTGCCATGACCCCCCTTCGCTGAGAGCCCGGGAGGTTTGAGGGGCTTCCCCTCCCCATCACTGCCCTGAAAGTGTCACATGTGGGGAGGTGACATTCCACAGGGGAAGGCTCAGATTTAAAATTTAATGAGATTCCAACTTGCCAGAGCTCCCCTGGGAGCTGCACAGGGAGGGGGTTACTGGGAGTGCTGGTGCTCCTGGGACTGGGGGGGCTCAGACATGAGGGACCTGCTGCTCCCCCGGAGCCCCAGCCAGATGAGCCAGAGACACTTGACAACTTCCAATTCTCTTTTATGGAGCTTGTACTTGTTGCCATCTGCTCCCAAATGCTCGGTGCAGTCAGCTTTCACTTTTATGGTTTTAATTAACCTAATAATAATCAGCCTCGTGTGCCAGGCAGGGCAGGGACCGGCACTGGGGCTGTTCATGTGCCCTCCCAGCAGAACAGTTTGGGATAAAACCCATCTCCGAGCCCAAAACTGGGGGGAAACCACCAGGCAGCTGTGCAATAATTCATTAATGAGTATTAATTAGTGCTGTAGACCCACTTCAACAGCTCTTGGTGGTGACTGCCATCCCCTGCTGCAGTTCCCATCCCTCCCTGGTGATGAGGGTAGGCTGCAACCACGTAGGCTTTTTTCCTGCTTCCCACAGAATCCCAGCACGTCTGCGCTCCCAAATCTGTCCAGGGGGCCAAATAATTCCTGGATAATCCTGCTGAGGGAGAATCCAGCTCTGCTCAGCCTGGCTGGAGCGTCCCAGCCCCGGGGTCCAGCCCGTGGGGTCCCCCCTTTGCTCTGGCTCTGAGGAGCCTTTAATTTCATGAGCTTTTCATTCCCTCGCTGGGCTGTAAAGATGTTTTATCTCCGAAAAGCGGCTCTTTTTTTTTTGTTCTTCAAGCACAGGGGAAAACAAAGCGAATGGAAACAGAAACATGCCCTTTGGGTAGATAAACAGAGTTTTTTCACCAGTTTTCTCTGATGAATGTGGTGGGGAAGGGGAGGAAAGTGAGGCAGAGGGAAGGGGGGTATTTCTGGAAGTGCACGTGGGTGTGTGGGGAGATAAACAGACACCTCATTCCTGCTGTTGACTTGGTCACTAAATGGATAAATAGGTAATTCTCTGTTTCTTACTTCCTTTGGAGGCTGAGTCATGAAATGGGGAGCCAGTTGGGTACTCCCTGCTTTTCAAGCATCATTCCTGGCTGGTGTAAACTCCAGTTCTCCTCCCACCATCGCGGGATCTCTCCGTTATCTCTCCGTTAATTACTTTAAACTACCTTTTGCTGAGTTTCACCTTCTTCCCTGCTGTTTATCCTGCCTTGGATCATCCCTACCAACCCCTCTGATGTGTTCCCCCGTCTCTGCCGTGGTCCCAGCGGGCTGGTGGTGGGTTTGTGGATGTGTGTGAGAGAACAGAGAGAGCAAGTTGTTTTCTTTTATCTCCTTCCCATTCCGTATTATCGCTCCCCATGCCGCCTCCTGAAGTGTGATATAATTGCCTCTGAAAGCACTGCCTGCCTGTCAGATCTTATTGCTTGGGGAGGGGATCAACAAAATGCAAAAAAACTGCCACAATTTAAAAGCATTCAGTGTCTTTTATACGTTTCCACCCTGTTAGGAACATATTTAATAAAGTTTTGACGTGTGGAAAGACGGCCGGGAAGGGAGGCTGAAATTCGGAGCAGCCTCACCGAGGGGGACGTGCTACACTTAATGAATAAATGGGCTGATTTCCACTGGAAATGGGGTTGTAAATAAAGCAGCAGCAGCAGGAAAATAGAGGAACAGCACAGAGGGCAGAGGCTCCACGTCCTCCTGTGGAGGCTGAGGGAGAAGAGACGGATCGGGCACAAAGAGCAAACCTAATGAGGGCTGAGGGGAAGGGGATGAGAGAATTCCATGGCTTTGGGTGAATTTCACCCAAAACAGAAGGCAGAGTGAGAACTGACTTTTTACAGGAAAGCCCCAAAGCTTTGCAGGAATGTGGGCCCAGACAAGGACCTCAAGCACAAAGTCCCACTGCTGATCCTTTCTGTGGGAACTGGGGGGGTTTCCCGGGGGCGCCCTTGGCACCCACCCGTGGGCAGGCAGGGATTTGGGGCTGGAATTGGGGATGCTGGGAGTCAGGAATGCTGTCAGGCAGGGATGCTGAGCATGCAGACAGCCAAGCAGTAGCCTAAAGCAAGCAGGCAATGCAGAACATATATATATATTAATATATAATCTGCAATATATATACATATATATGTTTCCCTAGAAGTGTTCCAGGCCAGGTTGGACAGGGCTTGGAGCAACCTGGGCTAGTGGAAGGTGTCCCTGCCCATGGCAGGGGGTGGCACTGGATGAGCTTTGAGGTCCCTTTCAACCCAAACCATCCATGGATTCTACAGATGCATATTTATAGTTGCTAAATAAAGATGGGCAGGAAACCACCCTGTCTTTTCTCTGATGGTTCCCACAGCAAACAAGTTAAATTCAGAAATAAATTGTTTGCTACAAGCAGTTCCCAACACTCAGGGCTTCGGCACCAGCTCCTCACTGGGGAGAAATAGCAGTTGTTGCTAATTCCAGCCCTTGGGAAGCTCAGATTAATCAGCAGCACCTTTATGGGAGGAAGGACTTCCCATTTCCCATTCCCACTGGGATATAGATGCTCTACCTTAAATTCCCCCCTTTTTTTCCCCCCCACTCTGTTTTCAAGCTGCTGCATCTTAGCGATTGTAAATATGTTTAAAGATCCCAGCAGAGACGTCAAAGCTCCATTAGAGTCTCCAGCCCAGGCTCCTGCAGGTCCAGGCCGGGATCCTCCCATGGAACACGGAGCTCGTATCGAATGGATGCTCTATTTAATCTGACAACAAATCACCAGGCACAAGGAGGGAAGGAGAAAAGTGCTCCTGCTGTGATTTCCTTTGCCTGGAGCGCTCGGTGCAGGGCGAATACTGGGGAAAACATCAGCGAAAAACAAACACTTGTTTGCCAAATATCCTTAAAAGCTCTGTTTGGTGGCTGGTTATTTCCAGCAGCCCCTGTAATTCCCCGTGCCTGGATGAGCTTCCTCGTGCAATTACACCCCCAGCCCTTGGGTAAGAGGTCAGGGATACTGGCAGGGAGTCAATTAGGGATGCAAAATGAGCTGGTGTCTCTCAGGGAGGCTGGGGGGTGTTTTTTGGGTTGTTTTTATTTTCTTGCAATAATCTGGCACAGTTTTCCCTTTGCCACTAAATAATCCCAGAATGGTTTGGGTTCTAAAGGGATGTTAAAACTCATCCAGTGCCATGGGCAGGGACACCTTCCACTAGCCCAGGTTGCTCCAGCCTGGCCTTGGGCACTTCCAGGGATGGGGCAGCCACAGCTTCTCTGGGAAATCCATTCCAAGGCCTCACCATCCTCACAGGGAAGAATTTCTTCCCAATATCCCACCTAACCCTGTCAGTTTGAAGCCATTCCCCTTGTCCTGTCACTCCAGCCCCTTGGAAAAAGCCTCTTTCCGTCTTTCCTCTCAGCTCCTTCAGGTCCTGGAAGGCCACAATTAGGTGACCCCAGAGCCTTCTCTTTTCCAGGCTGAACATTCCCAATTCTCTCAGCCTTTCCAAATAATATGGGGGGGGAAAAGGCAAAGCTGTGCAAGTCAAGCATCCCCCCCTGCCTTCCCCCGAGCAGGAGATGATGCACAGAAAGTAATCCAAGTTTTTTTGGGGGGCTTTGCAGGAGGGGACTGAATGTTCTGCTTTGGGATGGGAAGGCAGTGTGGGCTCACCCAGCCACTCCCAGGGCAGCCAGATATTCCTGAAAATCTGACTTTAACAACTGCCTTGACTCCAAGCCGTGGCATTTTCAGCTCCGTTGCTCCCATTTATGTGCTTGTACAGGAATAAAGACTCCAAATCCCAATCAATACCAGCCCTGCCTTTGTGGGGTGTTTAATCCACCTCAGGTCGAGGCAGGGGAGATGAGGGTGATGGACAGTGCTGGAAACTCGAGTCATTTTGATTTTCAGCCCGACCTGGTCAGGCAGAACTGCCCCAACACTCGTGAGCAGCTCATGGATCAAACAGGCACCGCTCCCGCCCGGCCCCGGCTCGTGTTGCACTTAATGCTACATGACATTTAATTAAGTTCCAAACAACCGCCGTGTATCCCGGCCCGGGAAGCGGCTGAGTGGGAAAGGGACGTGGCTCCCTGCTCTGAGAAGGTGTGGGGGTGCTGGAGCTGGAGGAATCATGGGATTATTGAGGTTGGAAAAGCCCTCCCAGCCCATGGAAGTGCCCGATGCCCACCTTGTCCCCCAGCCCCGGAGTGCCACATCCAGTCATTCCTTGGACACCTCCAGGGCTGGAGACTCCAAACCTTCTTGGGCAGCTCATTCCAACATTTAACAACTCCTTCCATGAAAAAACTCCTCCTGATGGCCAACCTGGCACAACCTGAGGCTGTTCCCTCATCCTGGGGATGGGGATTCCAAACCCCCCTGGGCAGCCCCTTCCAATGCCTGACCACCCTTTCCAGGCAGAAATTCCTCCCCATGTCCCACCTGCCCCTGCCCTGGCCCAGCCTGAGGCCGTTCCCTCCCCTCCTGTCCCTGTTCCCTGGGAGCAGAGCCCAATTCCCACCCGGCTCCCCCCTCCTGGCAGGGAGTTGCAGAGTGACAAGGTCCTCCCTGAGAACCTCCTTTTTTCTGGGATAACCATTCCAGAAGTGGATCCTGGGGATGTGCTGGGGGTTCCTCCTCAGCGTGGAGCGGCGACTCCGTCCCCGGCGCTGCCTCACTGAACTATATAATTGCGTATTTGTCCCTGTTGGCTTTTGAAATATTAGGAGCCAGTGTGCAATTCCATGGCAAATCCTGCTGGGGAACTGCAGGAGGGACTGTTGGGAGAGGGGAGCTGTTCCCAGGGAGCTGCTCCCAGTAATTCATCCAAAGCCAGAGCAAGAACAAGCGGGAGGAATAAATCCATTTGTTCCCTTTGTGCTTCCTCCCTGCCCTGGAATGAGATTCCTCAGGGATTTGTGCTGAGCTGGGCAGTGCAGGATGAGCCCTGAACTCATTTTTGCTGTTGTTTTTCCCTCTCCATACTTGTTTTTTCTGGGAGAAGTTGGGGTTTAGTTCAGGGTTCAGCTTTTTTTAGCCAGTTTTCTGCTTCAGAATGATGCACCCACCACATTAAAATTGGAATATCTGGAGTTTTTTAAAATCCCAGAACAGTTTGGATTGGAAGGGACCTTAAAACCCATCCAGTCCCACCCTCTGCCAAGGGCAGGGACACCTTCCACTAGTCCAGGTTGCCCAACCCCCACCGAACCTGCCTTTGAACGCTTCCAGGAATGCTGTTTTCCCCCTTTTTCCTCCCTGGAAGGCTCACACTTCCTTCCCCAAAGCCGTGGGTTTAAATGACAGCACCTTTCCTTCCTCTCCAGCACCAAAGTGGAAGCAAAGCTCCAAAAATATCTGACATATTGGCGGAATTGTTTCTCACCAGAAGGTTTCTCTGAGTTGTCTGAGGTGTCAGCAGCTCTTCCTGCAGCCCGAATTTATTTGGCACGGTGTCACAGTTATCTCTCTCAAACAAGTCCTCATCTGCACCTCCCAGAGCTTAAAAACACCTGAGGGAAAAAGTATTAGGATCTCTGCTTTCAATCTCCCTGTTATTCATGCCTTTCCAAGGAGGGGGGGGAAGAGGGAAAGAATTTAAAGGAAAAAAAGGAAATGTTGCTGGTGGGGATTGGGGGGATTTTTTATTTATTTGTAGTCTTTTTAATCCCGAGTGACTTCGTGGTAGGGAAAGGTCTTGTGGCTGGAGCTCCTTGGAGGTTTATCCCGGGTTGGTCATGGATGTGACAGGGAGCGTGGGATGGGGGGCTGCAACCCTGGGATCCCCTCACTGATCCCGTGGATCCCTCATTGATCCCAGTGGTTCCCACACTGATTCCAGTGGTTCCCACACTGATCCCAGAGTTCCCTCACTGATCCCATGAACCCCTCACTGATCCCATAGCTGCCTCACTGATCCCAGTGGTTCCCAGACTGATCCCAGTGTTCCCACATTCATCCCAGTGTTCCTCACACTGACCCCATGGTTCCCACACCGATCCCTCTGTTCCCCTCACTGATCCCACCATTCCCTCACTGATCCCAGGGTTCCCTTCACTGATCCCATGGATCCCTCACTGATCCACAGTTCCCACCACTGAGCAACCCCCCTGTGAATAATCCCAGGATTTTGCTTTTTCCCCCTCTGGTAATTCCATCTTTGCACATTTACCCATCAGAGGGAATTACAGCGATAATAAACTCGGAACGCTCAGGAAACTCTCACATGGGGAACAGGCAGGAAAGCATCCCAAGCAAAAATATCCCAAATATTCCAGCTTTTTACTGCTGAAAGCCTTTAAAAAATTGTGAGCTGGGGCGGCTGGAGCTGCACCCCTGCCCCTGTCCTGCCTCTGGGTTTCTTTATCCCCTCTTTTGGCCACGGAAAAAAAGGATTATAAACCCCTGGATTACACAAGATGCATCCCAGCTTGGTGTGGTGCCTCTCCCAGCTGAATCCATGGTGGATTCCGGCTTTTGTGCCATTTGCAGCAGCATCAAGTGAAAGACCCTTGGTACAAGTTGCTACACAAAATCCAATTAAGCGCGGGCTGGAGCTGTAATTGTTACAAAAGCTCCGTGTCAGGTGGGGAGACGTTATTAAAATATAGAAAACAATTTGCACTTTCCCTCCCTCCTTTTCCCTTCCAAAGCCTTCGGGCTGTGAGTGCAGCGCAGCTATTCCTGCAGTCCCTCTCTCCAAAGGTTATTCCCTGTGAGGAAAAGGAGCTGGAGCGAAGGATTGTGATGCCAAAGCTCCTTTGTGATGCACTTATGGGATTCTGTGACATTAATACCGTTGCTTAAGGACCTAGAAATGTCCTTTATTTACCCTGTTAGCAGGAAAGGGGGTGGGGGTTGGGCTTGTGGGGTGGGGGGAAGGATCCCATGGATCAGTCTGGGGGATGGGATGGGATGAGTGGAGGATGGAAGTGTGGGATTTTCTGCCTGTGGCAGTGTGGGAAGGGCTGGGCCGGCATGGACCTGCAGGATGGGGATGATCTTCAGGCAAGACGCGACCACGGGGCTCTGGAGGACCCCAAAAGTGACAACCTGGGCTGGTGGAGGTTGTCCCTGCCCATGGGAATGAGGCACAACCATGGAATGGCTTGGGTGGGAAGGGAGCTTGAAACTCATTTCGTGCCACCCCCTGCCATGGGCAGGGACACCTCCCGCTGTCCCAGGTTGCTCCAGCCTGGCCTGGGACACTTCCAGGGATGGGGCAGCCACAGCTTCTCTGGGAAACCCAGCAGCATCACAGGAAAGAGTTTCTTCCCAATATCCCATCCAACCCTGCCCTCTGTCAGTCTGATCCCATTCCCCATTGCTTTGTCACTCCCGCGTTCCTGATTAAAAGTCCCTCTCCAGCCCCCTTGGAGCCCCTTCACACCCTGGAAGGTGCTTTGAGGCCTCCACACAACCTTCTCTTCTCCAGGCTGACCAGCCCTGGCCCATTCTCAGCCTGTCCCCTTGGGAGTATGAAGAGATGGCCTTTGAGGTCCCTTCCAACCCCAACCACTCTGGGAATCTGTGGTGATTTGGGATGGGGCAGTTACAGGTTCTGTGGGCAAGTTGGCATTGGTGCAGGGCTGGTTTTTGGGAGGTTTGCTGCTGGGACAGCCCTGCCTGTCCCCTGCCTTTTCTCCTGCCTCTCCCCTGCCTTCCCCCTGCCTATCCCTTGCCTTCCCCCTGCCCTTCCCCCTGCCTTCATCCTGCTTTTCCCCTTCCCTTTCCCCCTGCTTTTTCCCTGCCTGTCCCCTGCCTTTCCCCCTGCCTGCCCCCCTCCCTTTCCCTGCCTTTCCCCCTGCCTGTCCCCCTGCCTGTCCCCAGAAACCAGCTGGAATCCCCTCTCTGTGCTGCCCCCGTGCCCCTCCAGCCCCACTTGCGCAGCGCCGTTAATGACTTAACGTTATTACCAGCATCATTTTTCCTCAAAAAGCTCTTCAAACAAACATTAAACCATCTGCTTCCCGAGCAAACCCCCGGGGTTATGTTTCATCCTTACTTTCTGCTGTTATTGTTAAAGCGGGGCCGTTCAGAGCAGCTTCCCATTATCCCCCATCCCTTGGGATTCACGTCTGGCAACAGAAGGAAGTGTTGCTCCAGCCAAAAAAAAAAAAAAAAAAAAAAAAACTGGAAAATCCCTCAGCTGGTGGTTGAGACGTGGTTGGGGTTGTCCTGGGACGGGTGGGGTTATGCTAAGGAGCATCCCAACCTCTTTCCAAGGGCTCTTCCTGCTGACAGACCTGGGAGAGCTTCGGCCTCCTGCGAGGATTTGAAGTGCAGGGCGTGATTTTATGACCCTGATTCAGCAGAGCTCTCGAAGAAGTGTCTGGAATTAAGAGTGTGCTCACACATTTCCCTGACTCCAGACTTATCTCCATGCAACAGTAAGTTAAAACAACCCTCAAAAACCACTTGGTCAGGAAGAGGAGACGTGGAGCAGGCAAGGAGTCTGGGAATGAAGCTGGCACAGGCAAGAGGCCCTTAATTCCCATTTTTCCTTTGCCTGAGCAAATAAGAGCAGAGGGGCACTGAAGAGGGGAAGAAATCATTCCAAAACTGAGAGGGGTAAGAAATGTTGACCTGAAATGTGAATTCACCCAGTTTTCCCTGCGTTTGAAGGTGTTCAAGTGGGGAGAACCAGATCACTAAGTGGGAAAGACCTCTTGAGGCTGAGCATCCATGAGATGGCCGGATGGGAAGCACAGCAAACCTGGAGATTTCACTGCTGGGAAGAAAAGCCGTGCCCTGTTGTCCCCCATGCTCGCCCTGCTCTGCTTTGAACCCTCCACCACACTTAATTCTTCACTTTAATAATCACCTTGAGTTGATTTATCTGCAAAACACGTGAATTTTTTATTATTATTTTTAAAACCCACCCCAGCCCGGTGTTCTCCCCATCACACCTAATTTAATTTATACACAGCTTTCTTCCTATTTGCCAAACATAAAAAAAAAATCTCTGCCAGCTAAGAGCCTGCTTTCCATTCCGGAGATGGGCTCCATTCCTCACTGCACACATGCCTGCATATATTTGAACAAGTTTGATTCAGTGTAGCTGACACAAAAACCACTTAGTTGTTTCCCCTACATCATCCCAAGTTAATTCTCCTGACAAGCACAGGAGGCTTTTCAGCAGTTTTTCTCTCTCGGTTCCTGCTCTCCCCTCGCTCTCCAATCTCCCTGAGCCTGAGCAGCCGAACCCCAGCAATTTGTACTCAATGTCTGTGAAACAAAAAAGCGTGGAAAGGGTGTCCGTGGGTGACCGGAGCCACCGAGCTGGATGATGTCCCCATGTGTTTTGTGCACGCTCCGTGTTTCCAAAGGAAACGAAAAATAGGGAGCGGGAAAGGCGGGATCCATTCAACACCTGGGTTGGGGTTTTACCATTTCCCCTCTGCATTCCATGACTTTAGGGGATTTTGTTGGTCCTTTGGGGGATTTGATTGTGATGGAGAGGCTGGTCCTGAGCGCGGGATGAGGGATATCCCTGGGATATCTCTGCATCCATCGCCCCTCGGAGCTGCTCTCCTGGGATAGGAGGGTTTTATCCCTTGGGCTCCTTCCAGCAGCATCCCAGGACCTCTGGCTCCCGTGCCGTGCAGCTCCCCATGGAAAGCACATGGATGTTTGTGTATCCAAGCAGATCTCCTGCCCCCCCGCCTCACCCCGGATCTCCGGAGCCAATATCCCGAGTTTAACTCCATCCCCGCTCCCGGATCGCTGCCAGTGATGGATGCATTGCTTGGGAGGGACAATCAATTGGGAAAGCAGCCCTGTCTGGAATTTATTCAGGGCTGAAATGGGCTCCCCAGGCTCCAAATGGATCGATTCTCTCTCCGTGGTGGTTATTTTTACCATTATTTACGTTCTAGCGGCATCCAGGGGCCCAGCTCAGCTCTATTGTGTTGGATACTGCTTGGAATGAGATCCAGCACCTCCTCCCCACAAAAGGGCGTTATAAATAAATGGGAGGGGTGGAAAAAAACATTCTCACATCCCTCATGTGCTCGAGGAAGGCAAGTGACACATCAAGGGCACTGCTGTGGCTGCAGGAATCGGGGCTGAGTCCTTGCAGAACCTCCCCGGGGCTGAGCTGCTGCTCCAACATCATCCCAATAATCAGTATTTTTGGGGAAAACTGGCCCAGGAACAGGATGGAGCAGGGAAAGGTTGACGTGGTGACTGAATAGTCCCCAAAAAACAAGCCTTGAGGGACAACAGGACAGGGCTTGGAGCAACCTGGCCCTGTGGAAGGGCTGACCTTTAATGACCCTTCCACAACCCAAACAATTCCATGATTTTTTATGAACAGCTCCCAACATTAAATTGGCTGAAAAGAAACTGCATTAATTGTTTTACCCTTTCCCAGTGTCCTATTGTTGAGGAGCTTTTCATTCCGTGCAGCTTTTGTGGGAGCCGCTGCAAAAGCTGCTCCTTTATCGTTCTCCTTTTCCCTCCTGTCTCTAAATATTTATCCTACATTTCATTTGGCTGGTAAATAAACGCTCCCACCTCTCCTATTCCCTAACGTTGTCTTTTAAATTAATCTCTCCAAAAGTAACTGGGGAGGAGAGGAAGGAGTTGAAGTGGATAAGGAGGTGGCAAAACAAAGCCAAAGTTTTATTCTTTTCGGGAAGTTTCAAACTGAAAACAGCCGGAATTTCGACGTTCCCATTTCTTAATTGCTTATTTTCCATATCCCCCCCCCAGCCCCGTCGGTAGGATGAGACATCACAGCCTCAAATTGTGGCACGAGGAGTTTGGGGATGGGTATTAAGAGAGGAAGGAAGGACAAACGGGGCTGAAACATCTTTTTTTTTTTTTTTTTTTTTGAGGTGTTTTTGAGCCTTATTTTCTTCCTCTGAATCTTCATTTAAATCTGCGTGCCCACCTCTTGACACCCAACACTCGGGAGGTTGGTGAAACTGCCTTCCTGAGCCTTCCTGATCCCGATCCGGCACAGATATCCTGGAATATTCCACTTTCCAAACCGAGGATCACCAGAGATCTCCACAGTGCGTGACATTAAAAAGGTGCATAAATGCTTGGAAGATCCAAGAGCCTCATTTATATTCAAAAACCACGGTCAGTTTAATGGGTTTTACTGGAGGGAATGGGAATTCCTGCCCAGTTCCCCTGAAGGATCCAGGCACAGCAATCCCCTTGTTGTTTTTTTTCCCCTTGGCTAAGGGTGTAATTCCCTGTGGCAGAAGTGCCTCGGTAAATGTAATGACAGCGTAGGTGTTGCATGGTCGGCTCCTGCACAGCCCACCCAGCTTCCCCTCTCTTTAACTCCCCTGGAAATAAATGCTGCTTTGGCAGAGGAGGAAAAAAATGCGACATAAAAAATATTGGGAAAAAAAAAAGAGAGAGAGAGAAGGGGAAAAATCTAGAAAAGGAATTGAAAATAAATTGCCTGCTTCATTCAAATAAGTGAGTTGATTTAAATCAGGGAACGAACTCTCCCGGAATTTCTGGGTTTGTAAATGAGGACAATGCGGGTTTATTGTTCGGATCCCAAAGGCGAAATAGAATTAACTGGGATCCCACAATCACCTACAAGCGGGCGGGGCTGGGCGGTGGCACCGGGGGCGTTAATGGGGTCAACGAGGTGTTTAAGTCCTTGCGAGGCTGGAATTGTGCCTAGCCGGGGAATTTGGGATCGGGATCGGGAGAAGGGGCCACCAGGAGTATCCTAAAGGGCCATTGGGATGTCCTAAAGGACCATCAGGGTGTCCTGAAGAACCATCGTGGTGTCCTAAAGGGCTATTGGGGTGTCCTGAAAGGCCATCAGGGGTGTCCTAAAAGGCTATTGGGGTGTCCTAAAGGGCTATTGGGGTGTCCTGAAAGGCCATCAGGGGTGTCCTAAAGGGCTATTGGGGTGTCCTGAAAGGCCATCAGGGGTGTCCTAAAAGGCTATTGGGGTGTCCTGAAGGGCTATTGGGGTGTCCTGAAAGGCCATCAGGGGTGTCCTAAAGGGCCATCAGGGGTGTCCTAAAGGGCCATTGGGGTGTCCTGAAGGACCATCGGGGTGTCCTAAAGAGCCATCGGGATGTCCTAAAGGGCCATCAGGGTCCTTTGTGCCGCCCCGGGGTGGTTTCTCACCCCGCCCTGTGGGGTGGTGGGCTCAGCACCCTCCGTGGGTCCGCTTGTTGGTTTAATTCCCTGCATTTTGCTTATTCCCACTTCTCATCTCAGCAGGGAACGACCCCCCCCGTCCCTGGAAGTGTCCAAGGCCAGGTTTGGACAGGACTTGGAACAACTGTGGTCTAGTGGAAGGTGTCCCTGCCCTGAGATGGGCTTTAAGGTCCCTTCCAACCCCCAGAGTCCCATTCCGGGATTCTGGGATCCACTCTGGGATTCTCTGGTCTCATTTCAAGGAGTTTTGTATTCCCACTGTTTATTGAATCTCAGGGCTGGACTCCACTCAATATTTGCCTTCCCCCCGCCACTATTTGTTTTTGTTTCCCTGTGTATTTTCTTTCTCTGTTTAACAAACATTTGTCGCCCTCTGTCCAGAAATCACAACCGCTCCTCCTTTGCCGCTTCCCTCGGCCCTTCCCAGCTCCAGGAGCAGCCGCACAGAGGGAAAACTCCCTGGTTTTCCAAGGGCAGGATGCTCAGAGCACCAGCAGACGCCGGAATCTCAGAGCAGGAGACACAGAGAGCCGAGCTGTGGGCTCGGGGTTTTGTTTCTGAGCCACAAAACCTTCCATAAATCTCACTACCTTATTTTCTTTCCCCCGCCCTGAGTGTGGAAAGGTTTTTTCCCCAAGTTTTCCAAGGCAGAATATATGCCTTCGTGATGAGTCACGGACCTTGAACTTCCCCATAAATGGAATTTCCCCGCTGTTCCATGCTTTGGGAATTGTTTTGGCCACTTTAAGAGAGGAAAAGCGAAGCAAACAGCGAATTCCCGTCACAGAGGGACCGAGGTGGCGCGGTCTGAACAGGGCAAGGTGTGTCCTGCCTGCTCTGCCCATCCCCAAGGAAGGGCTGTGGGGTGTTAATCCACTTGTATCCCCAAATTTCTCCTTCCCCCATCCTCCCGCTCAGTGTGGAGATAAGAGATAACTCTCCCGATGCCAGGGGGTTGCCTGCCGTGATTCCAAAAGTGCTGGAAAATGGGAACAAAGACGAAAAAAATAAGAGGGGGGGGGGGGGAAGATGCACCGAGCGAGGCAGAGGCTGGAATTAGAACGGACCATTTTCCTCCCCCCCAAAAAGACCAACCCCCCAGCCTATTGTTTCATATCAGGTTTCCTCTCTCGAACAAGCAATTGCGAAGCCAACCTGGCCCCGAAATGAGCTGTCACGCCCGGGGCTGAGCAAACACTATTGATCGCGGCGCGGGGAGGGGGCCGGCCCGGAGGGCTCATCCCACAGGGATGCGGCTCCCGCTGGAATTGGCACCCGGCTGATGCACAGCGGGCTGGCACAGCTTTCCCTGGGTGGCACCCTCCCGCGTGGATTTGGGTTGTGGAGTTGATTTTTTTTTTTTTTTTCCTGGCATGTGGGGGGTTTTTCTTTCTGTTGGTGTTTTATTCGGTGTTTTTTTTTGGCATGTGTTTCTTCTCTTGGGGAGGCTCCCAAATCATCCTGTGCTGCCTCTGCAACCTCCTCCCCCAGAGCAGCCCGGATTTCGGTGTCTCCCCCTCCACCTTCCGCCGGCTTTGCCCTAACACGGGCTCCTGCTTGGTTTTATTCTTTATTTGAGCTGGCAGCTCTCTGTTTTCCAAAGATTTCCCCCTGCCTCATCCTGTCCTTGGCTGTACCACACCGGCTCTTCCCTCCTTCCCCCCGTGCTGCCATAGCAACTGCTGGAGATGGCCAGGGCCACCTGCCCAGCAGTGACACCTTCTCCAGGTGCTTTTCCAACCCAGCAGGTAGCGCTGAGCATTCCAAAGAAATATCACCATCCCGAGGGTTTCCTGGATAACAAACCCCCTCCACATCCTCGGGGTTCCTGCAGCTCACTTGGCAATGGCACGTGAGAGTCCTGCAGTGAGTGGACCCAAATGCATTGGCTGTGCCCATCCATCACGTTTGTATCCCCCACTTCATCCCAAAGGGTCCCAACGTGCCTGGCAGCCGATGGGATCCATCATCCGGCGTTGAAGTGTGGCTGGATCCCGCTGGGATGGAGCAGGGCAGCTGCTGAACGCGGCTTTGTGGGGAGAGCTCATCCCACCGCCCCTGGAAAACCCCAGGAAAGCTCGGGGGGATGAATCCAACCTCCAGGGAAAGCCGGGATCCCATCCCTGCTCGATCCCATCCTGAATCCCTCACTGCTCCTTCAGCCCCTGGCTCTGCTCAGGTACCCTCACACCGTGATTGATTCCATGATAAACCTTCTCTAATTCCCCTTGTGCCCATTTTTCCTCTCGTTTTGGGAGGATTGGTGTCCCCGACACGGCTCTGGCCCTGTCACTGCTCCCCACTCCACGCTTCCTCCCATGCCCTGTTGTCATCTCCCTCTTCCTCCTCCTCTCCCACATCCCTGGGCTCTTTGCAGCCAGTCCCCAATCCTGTCCCCACCCTTTCCTTGCATTATCCACCTTAATTGTCCTGAGGCTCCTCCCAACGAGGATTCCTCTTTCCATGCTGGAAATGGGATCATCTTTTGAAATAGTTTGGAATCTCCTGCGGAGGGTTGGGGCGGGGGGTGTTATTGATGTTGTTATTGCAGAGCCCGCAGCTCTGCTGGGGGTGTAAATCTTCTGGAGCAAAGTTAACCACTAAAAGGGGTTATTTCACCGAGTGGAAGTCAAGCTGGGAAGGTTTCTAATAGTAATCCTGGTGTGGTTGATATTATGGGATCTCTTTCCAGCAAACCCCGTTGTCCCAATCCTGCAGCTGCAAAAGGGGAACTGGGTGACACTTTCCGGGTGTTCAGGACAAACAGGGGGGAGAAATGACGTGTCTGCTCAAAGAGTTTCTCACGCTACAGGGCTGAGGAACACAAAAAGGTTATTTTTTTTTCCCAAGTTTTGAGCAGAGGCAGAGCTTCAGCCCCTTTATGGCTTCACCATAAACCAGGAGACGTGTGCTGGCTTGGGCTGGATTCTCTGTGAGGTGTTAAAATAGAGGGGGACAGGGATGGATGGAGAGGAGCCAGCTCAGAGCACACCCAGCACCTCCTGAGCATCTCCAAGGAGCACCTAAAGGGGCAGGGTTGGCACTTGGGAGGCTTCCAGGCCAAGGATGGGACGGAAAAGAGCTGAGAAGAGGATTCCTGCAAGATCCTGTGTTTTGAGAATCCTTTTGAGCCATGGAGCTGAGCAGAGGCACCGGCCCCACACTGTCCTCATCCCGCTGTCACCAGCGCTCGGGGACACGAAGATGTTCCACTGCCAACTCCAGGCTGTCACTGCAGGATCCCAGGCAAGGGGCACAGGCTTGCCATCCATTAGCAATTCCCCAGCACTGCAATTTGTCCCTGTCATTTAGGGCTCATCTGCTATTATTTAGTCTATTTCCACGATCTTATTGCATTTTTTATTCATAGGGGGGTTAGATTTATATATGGGGATCAATAAGAGCCTCTATCATGGCTACATTATTAATAAGGAATACATTATCTGCAGCCAGCCAGCCCATTCGATTGGATTTACTCACTGGAGAAGCTTTTTGGGGGCAATTCCGAAAATTTACTACCTGTTCAATCCCTCTTCCTCTCCCTGGGCACTCAGCCCTCCCTCCTCCTGCACAGGGATAATGGCAACTTTATTTAGCAGCGTCTGTCCTTTGTCCCTGCAGATGACACTGTGCCTTTATCCTCCAACAGCCCCTAAATCTGCGGGAGAGGCTGAGCAGGAGCTCGGGAAGAGCATCCCCAGCTCCTTGGGAGTCGTAGGCACCATCTATTTTGTATTAGGACACTTTATTCCCTCCCTGCTTTGTCTGCTACGCCGTGGCTGGAGAGGGAATAAGTTTGTGGCCACCTCCAGCACCTGAGAGCGATGGGGACGTCAACTTTTGGAGGTGGAAAACTGAGGCGGCGACATAAACTGGGAAAATTCAGGATAAAATCAGCTGCTGATGTTGGATTTTGGCAGTGCAACCCCCCAGGGCAGGCACAGAGACTCGGGCTCCTGCTCCAAGCTCTCCTCTCCCTCTGGAGTCACCAAGCAAGGGGGTGACCAGCAACTGTTTTCCATCATTTTGCACTTGGGAAAGGCTGGGATGAGAATTCCAGCTCATTCTTGCTGGTATTTCTGGTATGGCATCTTCCAGAGGTGCCAGGGGAGGGTGAGCACCCTCCAGAGGCACCCAGAGGATGCCCAAAAAGCTGGGAATGGGCTCAGGGCTCTCCAGCACTGGGAAGGGATGGATTTGTCCCAGATGACACAGGGAAGGGACATAAAATCTCCACCGGCGGCTGCTGAGTCCCAGCCCTGAGGTGGGGACAGCTGGGGCAGGGCAAAGGGTGACCCTGTCCAGCTTCCCAGGCTGCATCTGCTCACAAATCTAATTCTGATCAGCAGTAATTAGCTCTAATCATCATAATTAATGGAGAGGGAGGAAATATGAGGGGTGATAATAAAGCCCTTTGCCTGGGGAAGCCCTGGGATAAGTCAACCCATTGGCACCGTGCTTGTACCACGTCAGGGTTTTATGGGAACGTGAACTGAAAGGCTCATCAGCATCCAGCCCAGCCACAGTTCAGGCTCTGACCTCCTCCAGCTAATTACTAGCACGGTAATTAATCATGCAGAAGCATTAACGAGGTGGTTCCTCCCTCTGCTTGTGCTGCTGTGGGCTCTGTGAGGGGCTGGGGTGGGAACCGGCGGTGCTGTGGGTTCACCCCGGCGTGGAAAATCAATCCGTGAGTAGAGTCCTTGCATACTGAAAATGGCTTTCCTTCCCCTGGTGCTCTTCGAATTCAGGACCTCTCGTGTGCAGAGGAAGCAAGGAGTGTTTGGTTTTAAAGATCTTTAATTATCAGCCCTTCTGGAGAGCTTTGGGGAGCGGCGTCAGGCAGGACTTAGGGGGAAATATCTGAAATAACATCCCAATTCCAAGAGGTGCAGGGAGAATATCTAAAATAATGGCACAGTTGGAGTAATCAGCCATCAAAAATAAATGCCATTTATCAGTAAACACAAATATATTATTTATTAGCTGCTGTGTGTGCCCTTCTCTTGCTGGAGACCCCGGGATGCTCCCAAGCGGCGGCTGCAGATCCAGCTGTGGCGGAGCGACCTGTGACAGCAGCACATCTGGGAGCTGACACTTCAGATGCCGGAGAGGCCTCTGAAAGCAGCAGAGCTGCCAAATCCCTCTCCCAGCAGGGAGCAGAGGGAGGAAGCTCCTCCCCACCGCCCCTATGATTTGCTCCCCAGCCACCTTTAAAAAGCACCTTTAAACCACCTTCCAAAGCACCTTTTACACCCCAAGTCCCTGCTCCTTTTTCTGGCTGCCCAGTGCAATGCTCAACCCTCAGCCTGCTCGTCTCAGGCTTTAAAAAGAATTAAAAATAACAATCTGATCTGTATTTTCCCCAGCTCGTCCAAAATTCATGTCTTTCCACCGTATTCCTGGGGAAAAAAAAATAAATAAAGGCAGCTCAGCCAGTCGTCAGTAATAGTCTTGTGAAGTTCCAAATCATCTCTTCTGCTCCAACTAAATTGTGTCCCTGATCGGAATGAAATCAAGATTTTAGCAGCATTAAGTCCTTTTAACTACACTGTTTATTCCGCTGTGGATTGAGGGTTGTTGTGAGATTTCTCAGCCATTCTGTGATTTTGGAGGTTTGGGGGGTTTGGGGGTTGTTGTTTTGTTGGGGTTTTTTTGGGGGGGGTGGGTGGGTTGTTCTTTCAGGAGCTTGGAGCACTTAAAATTGTGTTGTGTGATGGTGTATCATCATGTAAATTAAATGTGTCTCTGCTGGATGATGCTTGATGTTAATTCAAGTGCTAAAGCAGATGCGTCAGCAAACAAGGTGTAGCTGGGCATAAATACACAGAGATATGGAGAATATAAATAGGTATTTCATAGAATCGTGGAATGGTTTGGGTTTGGTGAGATCCTGCTCAGCTCCAAGGAGGGTTTTTGGTGGCTTTGTTTGTAAAATCATTGAATGGTTTGAGTTGGAAGGGACCTTAAAGCTCATCTCATTCCACCCGCTGCAGGGACATCTTCTACTAGCCCAGGTTGCTCCAAGCCCTGTTCAACCTGGGCTTGGACACTTCCAGGGAATCCAGAAACTCAATGGATAAATATGGAAAAGCAATGGAATGTGCACTTATATATGTGTTTATATACACTTATATAAATACACCCCCCGTTGCTTCTCCATTGCCCTTGCCCAGGTGCTTGAACCGGTGCCAAGAGGGTACAAAATACAACCAGAGGTGGAAAACCATCACCCAGAGAGGTGAAAAATCATCACCCAGAGAGGTGAAAATGCTTCTCAAAACTTCACTGGGTGTTTTGGGGCAGAATAAGGGACCAAACCCAAGATTTCCAGGCGTATTTTCCAGGTTCAGAGTTCCCAAGCACAGAGAGGCAGGGATGGCACCAGGGCAGAGCATCCAGGTTATCCAACAGGTTGAAGAGACATTGGCATGCAAGGAGCAGCCAAGGCAGCCTTTCTATCAGAGCCTCACAAAGGCAATTCTGAGCAATTGATATAAAAAAGGTGTCAGTTCTGGTTTAAGTACTGTATTACCAGCAGAGATTTATCTGCTTCAAAGATTCCCTCGTGCCACCAAGGGAATAAACAGCTCCTCTCCTTATCTCCTTCCCAGAGCGCAGTATTTTCTCTGCTCGACTTTGGCTCCTGAAAGACTTTTCCCTCCACTTTCTTATTCGCATATTGTAATTTAGAACAACCCTTTCACCCCTAAGATTCCCAGGGAAAATGATTTGTCGGGGTCACTGGGGGGGGAAAGGAGTGGGTTGTGCTGGGAGATGTGAGAAGGAGATGGAGGGGTGGGAAGGGGCTCCATCCCAAGGGTGGAGGGAACAGCTCCAGCTGCAAAGGGCTCTGGTAGCAAAGAGGAGCAGACCATTCCCACTGGTTTTCTGTGCAGAAATCACGGAGGAAAACTGCAAACCCCATCTCTGCCCACCCCTGGGGGCAAGGCAGTGGGTGGGAGTGAGGAAGGGTCATCTCCCCACCACTTTATTTCCTTAAAAAAAACCAGGATTTGGGAACTCAGTGGCCCAGCAGCCAGTGTGGATCCCCTGGGAGAGATGGAGAGGCTGCCTGGCTGCTGTTTGGTCCAGGGATCAAGAGACAAAACAGTTTCCACTTGCAGTTTGCTGAGCTGCTGGACTTGGATCTGCATGGGAATGAGCCAGCCCTGATCCCGGAGCTTTGCTGAGCTCCTGGAGGGGCTAAAAAAGGGAGTGGAGGCAGGATGGATGCAGGCTGGGATTCACCCCGTGCCTGGGATGGATGTGGAGCGGCCTCACAGGGTGGGAAGGGGGCCCGTGGTGGGAAGGGGTGCCCCCAACCCCAAGCAAAGCTGCTGCAGATCTTCCCGTGCTTTTCCAAGTAATTCCAGCCAGCCATTTCTAAAATGATGTCTTTAAACATATTTATACAGGCCACATATATTTTACATGCCTGCAAGTGTGCATTTTATGAAGCATATAAAGAAAGCAGATGGAAATTATCTGTTGCTCCTGTACAGCTTGTCTCTTTGGGGGGGGGGGGGGGGGCAGGCGATAACAAGGACCTATTTAATTTTGCTCGTACCTGCAGGATGCCAAGCGATAAATTGAGGAGGGAAGTTTTGAAGAGTGTTTCCCCCCCACCTTTTTACTCATCCTAAGCTTGGAAAGACCCGGCAAATGGCAAACATTATTTGCTGGCTCTCAAAGCCTCTCTCCCCTCTCTTGTTTGCTCACTGAAATGAGCGGGGGCTCTTCCAGTTCGTGGGAACTGGAGAAAAGCGCCGTGTTTGCAGAGATTCAAAAACCTGCCCCTCCGCAAACTTTGCAAAACGATTCGTCAGGTGTTTGGGAACAATTAGACCGAGCTCGAGCTCGAGCCGCCTCCTCCGGGCAGCTCCGCATCAAATATTCAGCGTGGATGGTTCATTATCAGCCTAAATTCACCCTCCGCAGCCACGGCCGGGTGCTCGGAGAAATTAAACTGTTCCCGCACCTCTAAGGCGAAGGAAGAGCGGCTGAAACAGCCGGGGATGCGCCTTTCCCAGGCCAAAAATTAATCCTGTGACCGGAGCCAGCAAGCCGTGCAATTGCAGCGCCGGAATTAACAGGAGTTAATTAGTCACTCGCGTTGGCTGCGGGGGGAGCCCCGCGGTTCGGGTTCGCAATCGCAGCGCTGGGATGATCCAGGGATAATTCAGCAATTTGGTGATGGGGGTTTGGAATCATAGAAGGGAATCGTTAAGGTTGGGAAAGACGCCCAAGATCATCGAGTCCAACCTTTGCCCACCAGTTCACATCGGAAAGGGCCGTGTTTTGAACACCTGAAAAAAAATGCATTAAAACCGCTTTAAAAACGCCTTGGAAGAGCGAACCAGTGTGGCCACCCTGGTGAAAATCGGACTTTTCCCATCCCTCTTGCGTAATCATTCACAGAACATTCCGTGAACTCTGTAAATGACACGGCGCAGGCTGGGAGGGAAGAGCAGCTCTGGCTGCTCAGCCACCTGGAACACACGGAATTGCCGTGAATCCTGCTTTATGTGCCCGCAAAACCTCCCCCCCCTCCCCGTCTCCACTCTGGGAGGGTTTACAGGCGGATAAATCTGTGCCGCTCGGAGCCGAAAAGCATCAGCCCCGGCTTTACAACGCCGGCAATTAAAGGCCTCGTCGGCTCTGGGAAAGGCTGACACATGTCGGGCTAATGGTGCTGCCTGCAGCGCTTTATGAGCGCTTGAAGAGGCACAAGCGGAGTCAGGAGCGTCCCCCCTCGGTTATTCCCATCTCCAGAGGCAGGAGAGCGGCCCATCCCTCTCTCCGGGGCTCCTCGGAGGGCAGTTCGGGCGTGATTTAGTGCACAAGAAGCTGAAGGGATGTGCTGGAGGAACATCATCCCTCCACGCACCGTCAATTTGCTGAGTCTGGGATTGTCCAGGCTCTCCAGGAGTGCAGGGAGTGACTTCCCAGCACAGCAGCTCCGGAGACGTTCGAGGAGCATTAACTCACAGTGACAGCACCGTGGGGATGCCCTGAGTGGGCATTTCTGTGCCCACTCCACAGTGCCTGTGTGGGGCAACTGAAAAAAGCCCCCAAAAAGGCCGAAAAAAGCACCTCTGGCTGTTCCTTTACAGCTTTTTCCCAGGTGGAAGAAGAGGAATTACTTCTTCACAGGTAGCTCTGCAGCAGCAGAGTGGAAGAGCCAGGGGGCTGCCAGCCAGGAGGGCTGTGGGTCCAGTTGGTGCTGGGGGGTGGTACTGGGAGCACTGGTGGGGCTGGGCCAGCGTTGCCTGTGTGAGCAGGAGATTCAGGGACAAGCTGTCCCAGCAGGAAAGCCGGTTCCCTATGGAAGTGCCCCTCTTACAGGAAGAGCTCTGTCTGTAGAACACCCAAATCCACATGATTTGGGCACGATTTGGGTGAAACAGGGCACAGACTGAGCTGGGAGGGAGGGGGGAGCACCCAGACATTGGTATGAACAAGCCTTTTTCCCTCAGAAACCAGGCCGTGAAGGACTGTGGGTTTGGATTTCGTGGCCAAATGGTTGAAGGACAGGCTCTGAATGTCCCAGAGGGCTCCACAGGTGACGTGTCCACGCTGGAGTCATCTCAGACCAGCTGAGCTGGAGCTGGCACAACGTTTTCCAGGGATTTCAGCTGCAGAGTCATAGGGAAAGGACCAAATTCCATGGGTAGTGGGTCTGGCCTGTGGCAGATGGAGCTGCTGTGGCTCTGACCCATCTGGGAGGGCCCGTTTCTCCCTTGTCGCACACTGCTGGTCACTGGGAATTGCATGGTTGCTGCATCCTTGTCCAGGCTCCCTTAGCACAGGGATTGGCTCCTCTCCGTGTGATTACAGATGGAGACACGGGAGCTGCAGCCAGACCAGGCTCCTGGATCAGCCCCGGGGCTGGAGGTGACAACTGAGATACACCAGGCTGGGTGGGGACGCTGGGACAGCCACCTAATTAAGCACTTCACGCATGGGTGCTTGTAATGAAAACCTCGTTGCCAAGAGGATTGGTCTTGGCCATGCTCAGGATTCACCAGTCATGGGGAAAATGTTATAAAAAAACACGGGAAAGAGCCCAAACCTTGGCAGGCCTCTCCCACTCCCCTCCCCACCTCGATTATTAAGTGTGTGGCAGGTGGAGGTTGTTCTCACCTACCCGGATATTTGGCCACGGGCTACTGGAGACAGGAAAACTTTGGGATTTATTCATGGCCACCTGTCAGGCAGGGGCTGTCACTCCCCACGCTGAGCTACAGCCTCAAGTTTGCTGTGCCATAAATCAGCTCCTCTTGGACACGGTAACTCTCCTTTATGGGCTCTTTCTCCCTCATAAATAAACCTCATTCCATATGTATACACTGCAAAAGGCAAAGCCTGAGTTGCAGCTCGTGACTGGCTCTTGGTGGCGTCTCTGCCAGCTGACAAAGTGCCTGGGGAATGTCGGGACTGTCTCCAGCCTGGCTGTATTCCTGCCTGGGATTCATCCCAGCGTGGGATCTGCAGGGATCAGGACCCTCCAAGAAGATCTGGGTGGAGCACACACTGAGGTAGGTGCTGTTTTCCATCCCAATTCCCACATTGCCAGTCCCTTAGGAAGCCCTTCAGCCACGAAAATCCTCTTTCCAGGCAGAGAATAAACGTGTTTGCTGAAATTGGGAGTGAGTGGAGACTGTCATTGGCAGGAGGGGGGGAAAGGATATTTGGGAAAAACGGGAACAGATGGAGAGAGGTCTGAGGCTTGTTTTCCTTCCCCCTACACAAATTTTGGGGGATGAACCCGGCAGGGATTGAGGTGGACCCTCAGGGGGATGGGATGGGATGGGGAAGATTCCTCCTTGGCACCCCCAGCCAGGAGCAGGGAGGGAACACTCAGCCTCACAAAAAAGACCTCATTTCAGCCAAAACAGCCGAGCAATTTCTGTCCCCCGCTGTCCAACTGAAGAATGGACCCCTCTGTCTTTGTCCCCTGGCTGGTATTTTAATGGCAGATTATCAGGAAGCAGGAAGAAAGTGGAATCTGCCTTTGAGGCTTGCGGAAGGAACTTTGGAATTTGGGTTTCGCAATGGGCTTGTGGGCACCGCCCGAAGATCCCAGGGATCTCCCAAGGGTTGGACACAGACCCTTCTCCCAACCCATCATAGCTCGCTCTTCTCCTTTTTTCCACCTACAGGATCGCGGGGATTTCACAGCAACGCCAGAAACACCCAGCCCAGACTCAGCCCAAGAGCACGTGGATGCCATTCCTGCTGAAGTCCGTAAAAGCTGTTCTAATCCACCCTTATCCCAATTTTGTGCTGCACCAGCACCAAATCCGAGGGCTGGCGTGGAGCTGCCTTGCTGCTGCTGCTGCCCAAATTATCATTTTGAATGGTTTAAGTTGGCACCTTCCTACGCAGAAAGAAGATTAAGCCTGAGCAGAGCGTTTTTTTATAACTCCACAAGTCCCAGCCGAGGAGACCCCAGGGAGCCCTGGCAGTGAAGGGGGTGCTGGGATGCTGAGCACCCTCGCAGACCCCAAATCCTTTAGGTTTGGAGCCCGGAACGCGGGAATGTCATCATTTCTCCTGGCGGGGAAGGCAGGCAGTTGTCGGGCTGGTTTGCTGGCACGGGCAGCTCCCGTCTTCTGGCTGCCACCTCCAGTCAAGCTGCTGTTCACACTTCATCTGCCTCTTGACTGTTAACAAAGCTGGAATTACTTGGGAATCAGAACGCAGCCTAATCAATACTTCACCCACGCAGGGAGCTGCGGGAGGGGGCAGGGAACAGCATCTGCATCCAAAGCATCCGGAGCATCCAGAGCATCCCAGCGCCGAGCAGCTCGTGCTCCCCTTCCCGAGCTTCCCCGACAGCCAGGCTGGCCCCGGGAGGAAGCCAAGGTGTTTCCTTCCATCCCTCACCTATTTCTGAGCACTCAGGGAAGAGGGAATTCAGGGATAACGAAGAAACCAAGATGAGCTTTGTCATGGCTGAACACTCAGCCGTCTCCTCCTCCCCCTGAAGGACCCTGGAATGTCCCTTCCTTGTTTACCCCTTAAAATTAATATCCCAATCCAGCTCCTCTCCAGATGATGTGATGTCACACAGGTTTATGGAGATGCTCTTGATTTGGGCCACTGATCACAGTGACAGCAGTGCAATGCCAGGGGGGAACTTCCCAGGGCTGCTCCTGATTTACATCCACGATTCCACTTAATCAGAAGCGCTGCCAAAGCAATCCCAGCCAAAGGCTCCTTGGACTGATGTGGCAACAATTTGCCCTATAAATTATCTGTGGAGCACAAGGATCCCAAGTGTGCCTGTCCTAGATTAAGCCATGTCCTTGTCAGTCTTGAACTAGAGAGGAAATAAATCCCTCTCTCCATTTCCCCCCCTCCCCTGACCTGCCTGGAAAGCCAAGGCCTGGCAGGGGACAATCCCTGGGTCCCTGTGGAAGTGCTTTGTCTCCATCATGGGTGGGAGGATATTGCTGTGATCCATTTTATTCCATCAGGAGGAAAACTGAGGCAAGGGAGCCTCCAGGGTTCCTTTCAGGCTTGTTGCAGAGCCAGGGGAAACAAGAAATCAGAGAATCATGGAATGGTTTGGGCTGGGAGGGACCTTAAGCTTCATCTCATCCCACCCCTGCCATGGGGCAGGGACACCTTCCACTAGAACAGGTTGCTCCAACCTGCCCTTGGGCACTCCCAGGGATGGGGCAGCCACAGCTTCTCTGGGAATTCCATCCCAGCCCCTCCCCACCCTCACAGTGAGAAATTCCTTCCCAATATCCCATCTGACCCTGCCCTCTGGCAGTGGGAAGCCATTCCTTGTGCCCTGTCCCCCCATCCCTTGTCCAAAGTCCCTCTCCAGCGCTCCTGGAGCCCCTTAAGCCACTGGAAGTTGCTCCAAGCCCCCCGAGCTCAGCGCCCTGTGCTGCCCCTCCTCATCTGCTCGTGTGTAATTAGATAATCAGTTTTGGGGGGTGATTTCAGGCAGGAAGGGCCACGTGGCTCCTCTGCCATCCCTCCTCTTGTTTGCAAGGAATCTAAAAACCTTGAGGAAGGGAAAAATGGAGCCTTCCTCCCAGGAGAGCCAGATGGCTGCAGAGGCAGCGGGAATGCCATCCAGGAGAGGGGTTTGTTGTTTGCTGAGGGATGTCTGGGTGTGCATCCCAAAAAACATCTGCAGTGGTTCCTTAGTGTTCGGCTCTCCCTCCCTCCTCTTCCTCACAGCTGGGAGCACGGGGATCCCAAGGGATTCACTTTAATCCCCCTGGAAAAGGGGTAGGATGGATGGTGGGTCAGAATCACTCCCGTGCAGCACATCCCATCCCCGTTCCCACCATCCCACATTCCAGTCCTTCTCCCAGCTGCCACACCCCGGGCCAGGGGGGCTGCTCCTCCCTCTGGATTTGGCCACGGGCAGTGCCACCCTCGGGGATGCTCAGGGCAGGTTTGGGGCTGGTGGACCAGGAATGGTGGGAATGAGAGGACGCATTCCCAGCTCAGAGGGCTGAGGGCACCCAAAGCAGCCTCAGGGAAAAGACATGGATGCTTTATTTTAACTTTAATACTTTTTTTTGTTTAATTTATTTTTATTTCTTATTTTCATTTTGGTTTTGTTTTTAAGTTTTGGGGTTTGAGGTTTTTTTTCCCTTAAATAGCAGCAGCACTTTCCAAACCCTCAGCATACTAAAAACCCCAGCTGAGGAGGGCAGTGGGAATGTTTGGGATAACGAAATAAATGTGGAGCTGCACAGAGGGACGAACACTTTGGTTGGGTTAGTTACGACCCAGGAATAAATGTGTGCTTTGTGTCAGCTCTTTGCAAGGTCCTTCCGGCCCCACGGTCTCGTCTCAGGCTGAACAAACCCATCCACGACCAGAAATTGATTTTCTAAAAATGTAATATGCACACACACACGAAAAAAAAACCCCAAACCCAACACGTATAAAATATGTTGGTTTGCGGGGGAGCAATTGAGCTCCTTTCCTGCCCCCTCCCCCCCAAAAACAAAAATCAATTGGAAGAGCGCATGGAAAAATACAATGGCTCGGAACTCTAAATAATTAGGTGATCGTGCTAAGTGAACATCTTCTTTAAAAATGGCTCAGCAGAGTGTGGCTGAGGCACAATCTAATCAGGATAAACCAGGAAATGTAGCAGTTTCCAGGTGAGTAAGCTGAAAAGCGGGACTGAAAGGGAAGGGGGGGAAAAAATCAGGGCTGGGAATGACGAGGGAAGGGGAAGAATCAGCTGCAGGCAGGAGGAATCGCAGCACATTTCCAGGGTTGTTTCAGAGTGAAACACACGGGGGGAAAAAAAAAAAGAAGGAGGGGGAAACGTGAAATTAAATCAAAATTGATTGTTGAGTAAATCAAAAAGGACCAGCTCGGGGTTTGGGGTTTTCTGGGGTGTTTCATCCCTCCCTCACCCCGTCACCATCCCCAGGGATGCAGCTCATCCCACAGCACGTTATCCCTTCAGGCCATCAAGCATCGAGAACAGGTGGGAATCTGTTACCCTAAAACTGTTTGTTAATCCCATTTCCATGCAAATGTCGCTGCCATAAAGAAGGAGGAAGTTCAGAGCAGGTTCCGGGGGCACAACTGCAGAGGAATGGATTTGGTTTGGGAGTAAAAGCCACTTTTTCAGTAATTTTGAACTCCCTGGTGCAGCAGCTGCTCCTTTAAACACCTCCCAGCCTTGGCAGCTCCGGCTCATCCGCCTTTTCCAGTGGATCATTCATCCCTGGGAAGGTGCTTGGCCCTCATGCCCTTTCTTTTGTCCCTTGGAGATGACACTGGGAGCGTGGCCGGTCCTGAGACTCCGGGATCAGCCAACACCTCCCAGCACATCCCACAGAATCAGGCAACTCCTGCATCCCGTTCCCACGGCTGGGATGAGACACCAGGCTTGGAATTTAGGTCAGAAAAGGAGCAGTGAAGGGTGGGAATGGTGCCAATTCCATGGGGATTCAGCAGCACAGGGAAGGGGGACCTCGCTGTTCCATCCTGGAATTCACCTGCAGGCAACTCCTGCCTCCTCCTCCTCCTCCTCCCCATCCCTTCTCTCCGGGATTTACCTTTGCTTTGTGAATTATTCCCGCTGGGAGGAGCCCCCCCCCACCCTGGTTGGGTGTCTGTGGGGCAGTGCCAGCTGTTCCCAAACCCTGGCACAGCTGTGCCACGGCCTCCTCCAGGAGCCCCTTTGAAGGCGAGCAGGGAATGAGGGGAATAACAACCGGGAAAAGCAGGGAGCAGCTTTGATCCAGAGGGGGATGCAGAGCACAGACCTGCAGGGAGACGGTTTCCAAAATCAGGTGCAAAACCAGTGTGGGAGCCCTGATTCCATGGGGTGGGCACAGGATGCTGTGGGAATGCTGTTATCCTAAAGACAGGCAGCTCCTGGATAAAAGGATGCAGCAGCTTTCCAACTGTGCCACCCAAATTCCACAAAACCCTCCCGGCCTTTCAAACCCCCCCTGGGTTTGATCGCTGGGATTTTTTGGTGGGAAGCAGCCCAGAAGCCCACACTGAGTTTGTGAAGGTCACTCTTGTCCTGTTTTCCCTGTGGAGGTTCCAAATCTCCACCTCATTTCCTATGCCTTGAACTCCCTGGACCTGGAGGCTTCTCCGACAGCCGGGAATGGGAATTTGACCATTATTTTATTCCTGCCTTTCCCCCCCATCTCTCTCCAGGAGGGGATTGTGGGTCACACCCATTAATTTTAGACCTCAGTGGTTCATAACCTGCTCTCTCTCAAATCCCCTCTCCTTCCATGCTGTGCCCTTCTGGTGAGGAAGGAGAAACTGGGAGCAAGGTGGGATCCATGGAATTCCCAGCCTGGGGGATGCAGGGACCATGGATCTCCCACCAGCTCAGGGAAAGGGGTGCCTGGAGTGATGCTGCTGATCCCATCCCGTCTGGATGAGCATGGAGAAGGCCCCTCTGGCCTCCCCCATATCACTCCCATCCAGATGTGTCCATTAAGCCGGTTTTGGGGATTCCCAAGGGATCAGGGCTGTGTGGGAATCTCTGCCCAGCACCTTTTCCTGGATCCCTGGATCCCAGCACAGCCTAAATCCTCCCAAACCCTGAGCTCTGTGCCAGAGCTCCTGCCAAAGGCAGACAAAGGCTGTGCCACCACACTGCAGAATCAATTTGGGAGTTCCCGGGGATTTGGGCCATTGGGAATTCCCAGAGCAGGAATCCCAGGGAGTCCCAGCTGCCCTCCCACCCCACCACAGCCGGGTCACCCACCTTTTCCCATTGGCACTGCCAGAGGGATGAAGGCTGATGGAGGATGCACATCCCAGAAAGGCCCTCCACCATCCCTGCTTGAACCAGGAGAAAGGCAGGCAAAGGTCTGGGATTTGGTTTGGGAATTGGTTTTAGCCCTTTCAGGGGAATATCAGACAGGATTTCAGCGCTGATTAAACTGTGAAGTGCTGGCTGGGGCTGTCTGTAAAGCCAGTGATGACAGATTGAGTCCACTCCCAAATTTTTCCATCCCAATTCCTGCTCCGTGGTGAGCACAGCCACGTGGGGCAGGTTTTATGGAGCACAGAGCTGGGAAAAAAAGAGGGAATTGGGCTGGATTGAAGCAAGTGCCCCTTAAGGGGAGACACAGGCAGGGATGTGTGAGTGCAGGAGCTGCTCCCAGGGCAATTCTGCTGCCATAAAACCAGACCCCATCACTGCCACCCCACCATTCCCTCCTCCCAGCCATCCCAAACCACATCCCCGAAGCAATGCGGGAAGGGGGAGGATCCCAGCGGATTAACCCAGAAATCAATGGCACCACCAAGGCTTTGTCACGTATCTGTTTGTTATTTTTTTTATCACAAACAGCCAAAAGACTTGATCCCAATTCCCCTTTAAGTGGGCAAACCATAATATTGATAGTTTGCAACAGATAGAAGATGGATTGAGCTCCTCCATCAGGCAGCAGAACCTCTTTTACCAGGGAATATATCGATGCCATAAATTCCCCCAGACAGGATTGCTATGCAATGGCATAATATATCTTCTATTCAATCCTTTATACATTATGTTTTGTCCTGCATTTTGGTGGGAATATTTATGGAGGGGGAGATGTTCCTCGAAGAAGTATCACTCCTAAGGGTGTCTCCTGCTCCTCGTGCTCGGTGGCCATGGAGAATTTGCAGGGATGCTCAGGGATGCTCATCCATGGGGGGGGTGCTGGTCCAGGCTGTGCTTCCTGAGCCTTCTTTGCACTCGATTCATGTTCAGTATTTGACCTCAAGAACTCCTCATCCCCCCCTGGCACCCCAGGGCACCACCCAGCCCCTGCCTGTCTCTGCACGGCCCCAGTAGGAAACTTTCAAACCCATTTTGCAGCGTTTTTCCTGTGCCTTTCTTCCTCTGCTGTGAATGGGAAGAGCACCAAGGAAATGCACTTTAAATAGGTAAACAAAAAAGAGGGAGTTCTCCCGAATCATAATTTCCTTTCAACGTGGCTCTGCCTCGAGGCTTCTGGCTGGGAAAATTAAAGAAATACAATTAAAGTGTAGCTGGTTCCCCAGTGTCTCTGTGAAAACCAAGGCAAAATACGACTGGCACGGAGAGAAAGGCACCCAGCCCTCCCGAAATGAGCTTTAAATTAAGCTTCTATTCACATCCCTGTCAGCAACCAGGAGCTGGCCCCATCTGCTGCTACTCCACAGTCTTGCATGAAGTGAGCTGGCAAATCTCACCTTCCTTCCTCATGGGCAGGTGCCAGTGGGCTAAAAATACAGCCACAAATGACCCTTTTCTTGGCAGCCTCCTGGAAACTGCAGCAGGACGAGCCCTGGTGAGGAGAAACGCTCCGGTTTTTAATGGGAAAGGTGGTTTTTTTCCCCCCACTGGAGCCACCTGGGTGCCTGGTTGGGTTTTTGTCCTGTGTCATCTCTCCATCGTAGTCAGGTTTGTTCCTTAAATTATTGTCCCATCGCTCCTGGGAAGTCACGGGCTTGGCAGAGGGGATGAGGGGGTGAATGGCTGGAGCTGCAGATGAATCATGGAATTCCAGGCTGGTTTGGGTGCGAAGGGACCTTAAAATCAGCTCATGCCACCCCCTGCCATGGGCAGGGACACCTTTCACTATCCCAGGATGCTCCAACCTGCCCTTGGACACTCCCAGGGATGGGGCAGCCACAGCTTCTCCGGGCACCCTGTGCCAGGCCCTGCCCACCCTCCCAGTTTCTTACTCTGTGGGCAGGAGGGGAATGGGAAATTATTCTGGAGCGGAAACAATCTGAGCATCTCCATCCTGTGGGAATTTCTGCTCCAGCACTTTGTGCCCGTTTTATCCCCTTAAAACATCCCGTTTTCCCAGGAATAAAGCTCCCTGCTGCACTGACCGTCTCTGCAGTGGAGGGATTTTACCTCCTGGTTTGGGGTCCCAGCCCAAGCAGGTCACTTTGCATTCATGAACTGGGGCGAAACCAGGTAAATTGGAGAGTAAGCAGCCCTGGGTGTGCTGGAAAAGGGAAGGAGGGAATTCAGAGGCAGCAAATCAGAGCCCTGGTTGTGGAGAGGGTTTTGTCTCGTTAAAATAATCACACTGAGTGGGGCCTGTGGCGAGCAGGGGTTTTATTCCCCTGGATAAAGCCCAGGCTGTTCCCTGCCGCAGCAAAGCTTTGGAAAGGAGGAGATCCAGGCTGGGATTGGATGTTTAATGCACTCTGTGTGAGCCCAAATCCATGCCAGGCTGCACCATCCTGAGGGATTCAGGGACGGAGCATCCCGGCATCCCAACCCTCAACAGCAGGGCAAGAGACTCAAAAGGGTTTTCTGGGGGTCCCAGAGGACTTTTGGCCCCTTCTTTTGGAGCTGCTTTCATGGCTGTAATAGATGCACATAAAGCACATCTTAATCAATATGAGAGATTCTGCTTAAAACCCAATGATTCTGATCTGGAGGCTGACAACGTGGTAATTTATATGCAGTGCAGCGTAACCAAAGAGCTTGTTATGCAAACACAGACCACTGATTTGACAAATCTCCTGGAAACAGAATTAATGTCTGTATTCTGCGAAAAGATGTAATTTATTTTAATATTTTAAAGAGGGGGGAAATTATATATGCAAGTAGATGTGTGCATAAATAGAGCTAAACAGGGATAAACACATATGCACATGCAGATATATGTATTTATCAACATTTCGATACAGCTCTGTGGCTGGAGATGAACTGCAGGGACCTGGATGGATGGATGGATGGATGGATGGATGGATGGATGGATGGATGGATGGAACTAAGTGGATGATATTTCAGCCGGTGTCAATGGGATTATGTTGATTTACTTCCCTTCCAGACATGGCCAAAAGCAGGTATTTAATTAGATCTGGACTGCTAAATATTGAAATGACAGAGAGCTGCTCTGCCCCCCAGCTCAGAGCTCGGCCTCTCCCACAGCCACCGCACTAAAGGCTGGGAAATGACCTCCTGATTATCAGTGGCCTCTG